>JAGGAV010007938.1:0-28372 GCA_017657295.1 Termitomyces sp. DKA64 | reverse complement strand
TTAGTCATCATTTCTAGTGATGTAGTATATAGGATGGTCTGCAGGATAGAATATCCTCAGACTGAACAATAGCAGTGTTTCCTAGGTCTATCCACCAAACCAACTGTAAGAACCCCAGCATTGCTGCCTCTGCTTTAGCTTGCTGCACTTGTCCCTGGCCCAACTCTTAGCTGCTTCTTAGCTCCTTCAACTCTTGCTTGTTGCTTGTGCTGGCCTCCTCTTGCTGAGTTTTATCTATGGAGTGTTTGTTCCCTTACAATATACCAATGAGTTATGCTTGTGGAACAGTCAATTCATTTGCAACTCCATTCCCCTCCATAGCATTATGTCTGACCAGCAATGCAGAGATATGCCATACAGGTTTAGTGTAGAGGATGCTGAGGCATATTTCAGGCCCACAGGCTAGACAATCAATCCAGAAGGCATACATGAGCTTGTGGTTAGACATATTGTATATTACATACCAAATACTATGCATACTGCTGAGCCAGTACCTAGAGATGCTAGTGACAATAATTGAGGAGCCTTAGTGTCCATCACTGTGGTGAGAACAACTATATTGTGCATACCTAGTGACAGTGATCAAGGCTAGGTAGTATCTATGAGTATAAGGGTACATATAATATGATGAACAAGGAAACACTTACAGCCTTAGTGTCCATCACTGTGGTGGGAACAACTAAGGCTAGAAGAGGCAACAATACAAAGATATATATTTATGACACATGACCATTAAGTAAGCTGACCACATGACCAGTCCAGTCAACACAACCCCATCAGCTGTGAAGTGGTCAAAGGAAAAAGATGCAAGTAAGAGAGTAAAATTATACTGATCATATTGTAAGTCCAAGAGATTTTGCAAATTTGTAGTGAGAGTCTTTCAGGAGTGGTTTTGTAAGTATATTGGCAACCATGTCATTTGTTAAGATCCAATATGTCTAAAAAGAGCCAGAATTGAGGTGTTTCAAATGAAATGATATGTGATGTCTATATGCTTAGAATGAGAGGTGATAGAATCAGAGTTTGCAATGTCAAGGGCACTTTTGTTGTCACATAATGTAGGAAAAGGTCAAGGGATAGGCAATGAGAGAGACATCAAGAAGTATTGTATTGCTAGAGCTTTGCACACACATGAGACATGGCCATATATTCAGCTTCAGTTGACAACAACACAACTGTTTTCTATTGGACTGATGACCAAGAGACAAGGCTAGAGTAAAGGAAGAATGTATAGCCTGAGACACTTCAACAGGTCAATGAATCAGATGCCCAGTCAACATCAACAGCACAGAAGTCTGCAGGTAAAAGAAGTTGAGCAGGAATTTCCTCAGTGTCAATTTCTATGAAGTTGTACTCAAGTGCAAAGTCTCTGGTCCCTGCTATGTAGTGAAGCACACACTTGGCCACATAGAGATGAGTGCAAGTAGGGTTTGCATTATATTGATCTAGGGACATTGTTGTGAAGGCAAGATTGGGTTGAGTGCAGAGGCTGAAGTATGGAATTAAACCACCAAGGTGTTGATAATGAACTTGAATGTTACTGTCAGCAATGTCCAAGATGGCATTAAGAGGAGCATCTAGTAGATCTTTGAGTTTGCCTGCAAGAGGAAGAGATAGAGGCATGGCATCTAAAAGATTATATGATGATAACAAGTCCAGCATGAAGCCCTTCTGAGAAAGCCATACCTTTTGTCATGTCCTGTCTTGATCAATTCAAACTCCTAGGTATAAATTTATTGCACCCAAGTCCTTGACCTGAAAATGCTTGTTGAGCTCTAGCATTACTCAATTACACAGTGCTTTTGAGTTAGTTGTATTCAAGCCATCATTGATATGTATGCATATCATGATGAAGATTCCTTCCTATTAGTTGGCATTGAAACTGATTGGTGAGGAGGCAACATGAATTGACCCAGAAATACTGCATGATCAACATTGCAATGCACAAGGCCCAGAGATTCTAACACTTCTTAAAGCATTTCATACCACTCATGTAAGGCTTGTTTCAGTCTATAGATACATAAAATACTTAATTGACTTTGGCAGGATTGTTGTCAGGGAACTAGAAATTCATTGACAGTATATCTCATGGCTCAAAGGACCACAATTAGCCATACCAACTGGAACTGAATTCATCTAGATGGTATGTCCAGAAAAACCACCAATTGCAAAGTATATGCATTGTGCACCCAGAGTCAAGCAATGAGTTGTATTTCAGAGCAACATTTGCCAACATAAGATGATTTGCAGAGCCAAGGAAGGCAAAATATTGAGGAACATTCCCAGTCTGACATTTCCAGTCTGACTATGCAAAGCATAAAGTGAGAAAGAAGTGTTATTGTCCTCCTTGACAACAAGGGGTAGTACAGATGTGTCTGGATCATCTGAAATGTAAGGATCTGGTGTATCAACAAGTTCTGCAATAGTATTGGTAACTGCAACATTGGCTTTAGGATGATTCCAAGAGTCTCTGGTAGTATCAACATGAGTATGAGATTGAGATACATTATAAGGTTCTGAGCAATTCTGTGTAGTATTCATCAAAGTTGTTGAAGTTTGGGAAGTGCAAGGGACATTCAGTTTGGGATTGCAATGCTGATTCATCATGTGACAATGATGCATGTCAATATCTATTTCAAGGATCCTGTCTGCAAGAGCATAGAAGTCAAGAGAACCATGAGGGCTATGTTCCCAAGACTAGCAAACTTTGTTATGAAGAGTGTTGTACTGTCTCAAGTCAGGAACACCATCCATGAAGTTTGGATGCATTTGTAGGGAGTGAAATCCCCAGGAGTTGAAGAGAGTTGGTTTACTACAAATCACCATGCCAAAATATAGGCTGAAATGGCAGTAGGAGTGCCTTGGAGATGAATGACAGAGTCTTTGACTTGTTGTGCAGAAGCTGCACTCTCAATGCTGTAATGTCAATGTAGAAAAGCTAGGACATCACAAGCTGTCCACACAAGACAGTTATATGGTCCTCTACATGCAGGAGAAAGAGAGTTGAAAATTTCTGAAGAAAGTTTCCCAGTGAGAACATATGTGCATATATTATTGTCCTGCCAGAAGTGTTTGTATGCAATCATCTCTCCTTGAGTAGTGTGAAAGTGGCAGTGGAGTATGACTTCACAGGTTGGATCAAATGATACACCCAGGGGAGGAATAGGACAGTTGTGACTATTCAACCCCAAGTGGTCAATGAGAGCCACCACAGGATTTATCCAGAAACCCCAGTTTGCTGATGAGAAAAAGCGAAGGATAGTAGGCTGGGGAGGCAATTTAGAGTCAGAAGAAGGATTGGGACAGGAGGCAGGAGCAGGGAGAGGGAGGCCAGGAGCAGGGAGAGGGAGGCCAGGAGCAGGGGGAGGGAGGCCAGGAGCAGGGGGAGGGAGGCCAGGAGCATTGTAGTATATGGGATTGTAGTATACAAGAGGAGGGAGATGATAATAAACATACAGTTGGGGAAGGACAGGGTGCAGAAAATGCAGAAAATGGGGATTATATTTATGATAGGTTTGATTAAAATAATTGACAATAGGCATGGGCATAGATGCTGGTATAAGAGGAGGAAGGGGAGGAAAATGTGAAATGGGATGATGCAAATTAGCATAAAAACAAGGAGTCAGAAGTGCAGCCACATTATTCTGCAGGATTGGAAAATGACCAGGCAAAGGGGTAAAAGCACCAGGAGGATTCATCAACAGAGTAGGAGGAAGGATATGGTTCACATGCTCCAAAGGAGGACAATGATCCACTACTAGATGAGGAGTAAATGGAGTAATACTAGGGGTGGGGACATCAGGACAAGCCAGGAGTGGATGTGCAGAAGCACAATCCAGAGGCAGAGGAGGAGAGACATGAATGGGAGTAGCAGCATGTGTGCTACTAGTTGAAAGGCAATTATGAGAAGAAAGAGTAGGAATAGGAGAGTCTACAGAAGGAGAAGCAGTTGAAGAAAAAGGTGAATTGAGAGAGGAATGCCCAGGCTTTGGAGAGGGTCTTAAAAGTATAGTATATATGCCCAAGATTAAATTATTTAAGTAATTAGAAGTGGGAAAAGGCATATGAGGAAGAATATCACAATGAAGGAAAGCAGATCAAATGGATGAACTCTAAGGCAGAACTCAAGATGTCAAGTGTGATGTTGACAAAGTGACAGATTGGCTGGCAGGACTCCCAAAAGGATCTACCATGATATACTGTTTATTACAGAGAAAGACCCAACTATGACAAGAACAAGAGTCATAGAGAGAGAGATCAAGAAACAATCACCTTGCAATCAGATCAACAGAGGCAAAAGTAGAGACAGACAGTGAGAAAAACCCATGCAATAGTGAGTGAGTTGTTCTAATGTAGCAACTCAGGAGGTATCAGCAATCCAAAAGGATGTCCATAAGCTGCCAATCTGGTACCTAAAGATGCTAGTGACAGTGATCAAGAAGCCTTAGTGTCTGTCACTGTGGTGGGAACAACTAAGGCTGGAAGAGGTGATAATGCAAAAATATATATTAATTTGATGCTGTCAAGGGAAAGTGTGCAACAATAAGTGAGACAAAGATGTTAGGGGAATTGAGACAGAGACAGGTCAGCTGTAGTTTGCAGGAAGAAATTATATTTCTTGAGTCCTAGGGAGTTCTCAAGTGCTGGTTCCCCCTCCTGAGAGAGAGGGATCAGAAACTCAAGCCATGGCAGTGAAGTTCTGCAGAGCTGGAGGTTTGAAAGGGATGTAGTGAGTGTGAGCCATGTGAAGGAGGGAAAAGAGGTGGAGTATTTGGATTGGGTTGTTTTTAATGTAGAGCTTGTATGAGTTGCTGTGCCACCATCCTAGCAGCTGAATCACATAGTTTGAATACCTGGTAGCTGCCACAGGAGAGGCTGCCCCTCATCTGAAGCTGTGACCTGTGTAGTGGCTGGGGTCAATCCCTGCTTGGGATACAGCATCTTGAATGGCACTAACAAAATAGGAGTGTGAGAGTGCACTGCTATTAAATTGCTCAAATAAGGGACTGCTTCTATCATGGGGAAGCTTGGCATAGAGTGCTTTGAATGCTGCAATGGAGCAAGTAGGCTGTCCAAGTGCTGCTGCAATTGTAATGGTGATGCCTTTCTGGAAGGAGTCAGGTTTCAAGGCAGGAAGGGTGAGGTGGGCATGTGTGGTGTTCTCAAAGTTTGGCAGGAATTGAATGGAATTGCATAATAGGTTAAGATTGGGACTGTATTTGCCACCTTTGCCCACTGTGAATTTGCCACTGTGGAGGAGGCCAGAGTATGCAAGACAGCAGGCAGCATATATGGTGGTGTGACCAGAGATGATGCTTGATTTGAAATGAGCAAGAAGGGTGGTGAGGACAAGCAGGGTGATGGGTTGAATTGTATGGTGGTCACATTTGCCATAGTAGTGCTTAATGTCTTTGATGAGGTGCTGCACCAATGGCAACTCAATGGCAGAGAATGAGAGGTTAGTGTCAATGTGGAGGGAGCATACTGCTGATAAGTAGGCTTTGATTATCTTGGGTTGAACATGATCATCAAGGCTTGCAACCCATGAAAGGATGGCTGGTTTTGAGGCTGGGAGGATGGACCCATCTGGGTTGTAGAGATTGCTGAGTTGGATGTGAAGGATAAAATGGTGTTGGCTAGTGGAGTAGGTTTGGCAGGTGTTGGCAGTGAGCCCATGCCAAAGGTAAAATGTGACAGTTTGGGGTGGTGTTGGTTTTGCTGAAACCACCAAGCAGGAGGTGCTTTGAGCTTGGTTTCTGGTTCAGCCAAGGGGCAAGTTTGAACATGCAGATAAAAAGAAAAACAAGATGCAGCATCAGCAATAGAATTTTCAGAAGATGAAAGCCACTCAGAGGAGAAGGAAAGATTTGAGATGGCAGGCAAGGGTGATCATGTGTTGAACAAGCTTCATTGTGGCTGCAGACCTCATCAACTTGTTACATATTGTGTTGAAAACTGTGTCATTGTCTACATGGAAGACAATGTAACAGCCTTTGAATGTGTTGCCCCAGCACAATATGGCATAGACCACTGCAAATGCCTCTTTGACTTGAATATGCTCATGGCAAAGATGACAAGGGTGACAAGCTGTGAATTATTCTGTTCCAAAATGGCTGCCTAGGCCCTTTGTGCCACTGGCATCTGTGTAGATGTTGATTCTTTGGTGTGATGGAGAGAGGAAGCAAACACCATTCCATGCTAGTGCAATGGTGCTCCACCATTTAATGTTGCATTGAGCTGCTTTAGGGATATGCCATGTAGAGAAGGGGGATGAAGGAAATGTGGTGGTGAAATCATACAGATTGTGAATGAACATGTGTGCTATTGGTATAACTTGTGAGGTGAACTACAAGAAACCTGTAAGTTCCTCAAGCTTGTAACAAGTGCAGTGATGGCACCTTAGCCAGGAAGAGGTGAATTCCCTCAGATAGTCTAGCTTCTCATGAGGAAAGCATACTTCTATGGCCATGGAGTCATGCTTCAGCCCCAGGAACTCAACTTTTGTGGCTGGCCCAATAATCTTGGATGGCTGGAAAGTGAGCCCAAGCTGCTCACTCAGCTGGAGGGCCCAAGAGAGTGATTCATGGACTAGGGGAGGAAGGGTTAGTCATGAGAAGATAGCAAGGGAGTCATCAAGGTAATGGTGCAGGCATGCCAGGATATTGCACTGAAGGATCCAATGGAGAGCTTCTGCAAAGAGGTTAAATATGTAAGACACAGAGCATGCCCCAAATGTGAGAACAATGTCATAGTAGAATTTGCCCAGTCATTTGAATCCCAAGCCTGGCCCTGATGCAATGAGGTTGTTTATGGCCTATTTGACCATGCCTTACTCAATGGTGGCCTCAATGTCAGGAATCCCATCATTCACAGAACTACCCTCTGGCCATGAGAGATGGTGTATGCAGCACACCTTTGAGGAGTGCTTGTGAGTCATTGCCCTGATGGGCAATGCATGGAAATTGTCAAATGGTGGCAAGACAAATGGTCCACACATTCACCTGTTGGCTACCTGAGTGGCAATGTCAAATGAGAGGGTGTTGGTGATAGAGGGACTGGTAAAGGCCATTTTGAGATTGGTGCATTGCTGACTTATAGATCAGTCTCCAGTGAAGCCAAGGTTGGCACCAAACTGTATTATTTGAGCTATTGTAGATACAAATACTTGGTCAGGGTACTCACATAAGTAGTGCATCCATGTGTCAAGGTTGAAGGTGGAGCTCATGCACAAGAGGAGTGAAGTATTGAGTAGTGGGGAGTTGGCATGGGGGTTGGTGTTGGGGTGGTGAGAAGAGATGGGGATAGAGGTGACAAGAGGGTCCAAAGTGATAAAACCAAGAGACAGAGTGGTTTTGCCTGGGGGAAGGCCTGGGCAAGTCAAATGAGCAAAGGAGAGACAACTCACCCTGCCCTTCCCTTAATCCTTGTGCTGTATCTTGCCATTATCAGCCTTCCCACAAGTGGCACACATGTGGGAATGCCCCCAGGAGCATGAGGTGGTTGTGCACTTGCTGTCATTAAACTTATGGCAAGGCTCATTGGGGTTAGATGGAGCATGGCTAGCTAAGGTGCCTTTGAATTGCTTGGTGGGTGTAGCTTTATGGTGAGCATACACATGCTTGGATAGTAGGTCACTGCTGCATCAGCCCCACTATGAGTAGTTGCTCACAGCCATCTCTGCATGGTGGTGGTCAAAAAAGACTGAGTGATAAGCATAGACAGCTGACCACTTGTATTCAGCAATGAGTTCTAGCAGCTGCTCCCCATAAGCTCAAAAGATCTCTGTGTTTGACATGTTGTTGACATGGAAAGAGAGAATTCAGAAGTAAGATTGGAGGGAGATGAGCACCAAGAATGGGGTCTTATAGTCCTTAGTGGCTTGGTGGCTAACTTTGAATTGGTTGGTTGTGCCATTGAATGTGTATATAGTTTCCCTGTCTCAATTGGTGGGGTTGAGTTTGTGTAGGTCTGCAGCCTTGAATTCATGTGTGATGATCACCAAGAGCACTGCCATGTTGACATTGGGGAAGTGAGTATGTAGGAAGAGGAGTGCAGCAGACAACACACCATTGACTCCAACAGTGGCAATTGGGGGAACAAACACTCTGATTGTTTGTGTGGCCATTGTAAGGGTGCAGGCAAGGCCGAGGGGACTGCTAATGACTGAGGAGTCAGTTGCACATTAATTTTTGCAAGGAGATAAGCCATCATTGCATGGAGCTGCTTGTGGAAATTCCAAATCTCAGCTACCTCTTCTGCCAAGAGACTGGCATCTTTGGATAAGGCAGGAGGAGGGTTCATGAGGTGAGAGGAAGTGCTGATAAATCAACTGTCAGGAGCTTGGGGAGGCAAGGACAAATTTCTCATGCACTGTGAAGGCATGACAAAGAGTAGATTAGATCACAATCTAAAAGATGACACATGACATAATGTGTGTGTCTAATCTATTGATGCTGCAAGCACAGTGTGAGACAATGGAAATGTAATGTAAGTGAGACTTACCTGCAAGTGCAATGTGAGACAATGAGGTCATTACCACTGCTCCCACAGATATATATGTGATAATATAGACAATGAAGGAAAGAGACAATGATCAGGGCCAATACTAATGTGATGGGGTGAAAGGGTATGGTGATCAAATCTTTGCCTGAATTAATCCCAGGCAAAACCTCCTCACACTTACCTGAATCACATATGACATGTGACCACTAAGTAGTCAACACATACATATCTTGGAATTACCTCTAGCCATATGTGTTGGACAACCAATATCAAATATGTGTGTATTATTGGATCTTGGGTCTGCCATGCTGGCAACAGCCCATACTTGATGTTACTATATAATGAATGAATTCTATTTATACCACCAGCAAGCCACTATGCAGGGCTAAGGGGCAGGGGTAGGGTAATCTCAGTACTCTACACCAGGTATGTAAAGTGATATGTGTATTCTGTATGTGCATGTCTTTTAGTGTTGCATAGTAGAGCCTTCCTCCACAGATTTGTTGTAGCTTGTGTGATGGATTTGGTGACAGTGTGAACTACTCCTGGTGTCCATAGGTGGGTAGGTTGACGTGAGTTATTGGGTTTAGTGGTTGAGGTTCAAAGTTCATATCCTATGTCTTGTTGGATTGTGCCATGTATGTGGGTGTGTGTTGTCCTGGCTCCCTTGGTGTGTGCCTTGTCCTCTCACACTCCTCTTCTTCATCTTTTTCTCTTTGTCTTTGTCTTCCCTCTTCCCTCACTCATATTCCTTCCCTGCCACACTCTCTCTCTCATGTGTTCCCATCCATCCCACCTTGTTCCCTTCCTCCTTCTGCCTGTCCATCCAATGCCTGTCCTTCCCTCTCCATCCTCCTCCACCAGTTTTCTTCATCTTCTTCGTTTTCTTTGTTGTCTTCTGTCAGTCTTTCTTTCTGTTGTAGTTTCTTTCCTGTCTTTGTGAATGCACCAGATTTTTCAAGGAATTTCACCATGGCTTCTAATCCCTCCTTAGTACTGAGTAGTGTTCCCATTTCCATCTCTGCATCTATCACCGTCAGTATGTGTCTGTGTGTATCATACCTTGGGCAATCCTGAATAATGTGTTCTCTTGTTTGAAAGCATTCGCCGCAGGGGCATCTTGTGCTTTCCTCCGGCACGAATTTGGCGTAGTATTTGCCTATGAATGCGTGATTCGTCCTACATTGTGTGAGCCTTGCAAACACTTCCCTTGGTGTTCTTGTGACATGTTCTCTGGGTTTCCACCTTGGCTGTAGACGGTTGGCGATGGCAAATCCCCCGGTTGGTGGTGTTTTCCGCCATTTGTCTCTCCATTTCTCTAGTGCTTTCTCCTTGGCTTTCCTTTTTGCATTTGTTAGCATGTTGTATTCAGGTGCTCACATTTCTGCGCCCTTTTTTGCTTCTTCATCCGTCCTTTCGTTGCCCTCAATCTCTATGTGTCCTGGGCACCAACTTATCCTCATTGTCCTGTCAGCGTGTCCCTCTAGGAATCCGTCGACTGTCCATGTGATGCTTTTCATTTGCATTTGACCGGGTTTGGGTTTTGGTCCATACGCCGCGGTGACTGCTGATGTGTTGTCAGCATAAATGCTGATGTTCTTTACTTGCCTGTGTCGATTCGAGTACCGCGTGGCCGCGCTCGCCGCCTTGGCAATGCCTACTAATTCGGCGTCGTATACTTCGGCGTTGTGACCCAGTCCTCCTCTCTCCGAGAATACCACCCTACCCCCCCGATATCCCACTACTCCCCACCCTACGGTTTTTGTGTCCTTGCCTGGTTGTTCTTCCTTCATGGAGCCGTCTGAGTAAACCACCAGTTGTGTCGTGTCTCCTGTTAAGGTTCTCATTTGTTCGTTACGTTTTTCTGCCTCGACGGCCTTTTTGCATTTGGCAGGGGCTCCGGTTATGGTGAGACGTTTACCATAGTCTCTTGCTGTCCTTCGCCATGGTGGTGCTATGAATGGGTCCACCTTTGATCTTGTGTCCTCTATACAATGCGGATTCAACCCTTGCAGGGATAGTGCATGAAAATGTCAGGGTTGGCTGCCCCTGAGGCTGTAAGTCGGCTCCTGTTTTTCATTATACCTACCTACAGCAGGTGTTTCAACATGAACTTGAGGCCTGTTAGCTACGATTCAAACGCGTTTCAGCTACAAATGTATCAACATGAACTTGAGGCCTGGTAGCTACGATTCAAACGCGTTTCAGCTACAAATGTATCAACATGAACTTGAGGCCTGGTAGCTACGATTCAAACACGTTTCAATTACAAAGCCCCTTCATGCAAGGATTCATGGTCAGTGATCGTGCGTGATGCGTCAAAGATGATATACTTGCTATTTGATGAAAGGGCAAAGACTTGTTCAGCTTACTTTTCCACCATCAAGCTTCCGGAGACCATTGTGGAAAGAACATCAATGTTACTCAGACTCCACTACTTCGCCCTCATCACTATCCATCATTCTGCTACGAGGAAAAAGTGAGGGAGACTTTGGCTAAAAAATGAAGATACATCCTATTGTTGCTTCATGTGTGGAGTTGGATATGCCCTAGTGCAAAGCGATGTCTAAATTCACATTGGGAGATGTATCTGGTAACTCCAAAGGATCTGCTCCGCTCTGACCTTGGGTTTCCTTTCCTGGTGTGAAATTACGAATTGGACCTCATACCGTATGCATCTCTCCCCAGATATCCTTTCATAATTTTCTGTCAATTCGTCCCTTAGTCCTCGAGGTCCTCAATATCTCCACTGATTCGCCAATCATTCTAGGACCTACCGTCGACGAGGGGCCAGCTCTCAGAGTCATTAATCTAGTACCCGATAGTTCCAACCTGATCCCATCGATAACACCGATGACACTTCTTCTGAAGCGGTACGTACGTTCTTTTTGGAAGTCATTGATAATCGTATCCTGTTTCCCGGCATGTCAAAAATTACTATAAGAACATTCTCTACCCCCCCGCCTCAAATAGACTTAATTCCATCTCTTGCTTCTGTACCCCGCCATGTCTTCTCTCCCCATTGCACAAAGTGGTTCAGAATCACTCGCATCTGATCATGACGCCCAAGGCCTCGAGAAACTCGGATACAAACAAGAACTATCGCGCGTGAGTTCATTTCCGCTGCTTAGCCTACGATACTCAAAATCCCTTAAAATAGTCTCGCGGGTTGTTTCACATCCTATTTAGTGAGTGCACTTCCCGGCGTCCATCAGACTCAAAACTGATCCACTACATAGTGACCCTTGGTGATCATCTCCACATCTTTCCAGGTTCCTCACTGCTCATCGTTTCCATCGTTCTCAGCTATTATGGCCGTGCGTGAGTATTGGCTCTTATCCTGTGAAAACTACACCTCATGGTGTTGTATCTTTCTCCGTTCGCCTTTTCCACAGCCTACGGCTTATCTGCACCGATCGCCACCTCACTAATTGGCGGTGGTCCGGCTACAATCCTTTGGGGGTACGCAAGTATTGCCTCGCTATCCCCTTCAATCATCATTTGAGCCTTGCTTTCAAGCTGGCTTCTAGTCTCCTTTCTCACGCAATCTATTGCGCTTTCCCTCGCAGAGATTTGTTCAGTATACCCCACGTCTGCGGGCGCATACTATTGGTGCTATCGCCTCGCCCCGCCCAGATATCGTCTCGCAGTGTCTTGGATCAATGGGTGGCTCTATACCGTTGGAGTTTGGACCATCAGTCTTTCGGTAACATTCGTACGTCACTTGTGGCTTATTCGCTTCATTACATAGTCCGAAACCGGGCTTGACGGAAGGGTACCGCACAACTGGTAGTTGCAGGTGCCTCGATCTTCCATTCAGACTGGGTCGCAACGCCATGGCAAACATGTACGTACACCCCCGATATCCCACAGCAACATTCGCACAACTACCTCACAGACCTTATATTTGTCGCTGTGACGGTATTAACAAGCATCTTCGTCTTGTACCTGAATAAACTTCTCCCGGCTATTGATGTAGGTGTTTGAAGCATTACATTGAGGCAGCATATGGTACCTACTGATTTTAAGATCCTATCGGCATTCTGGACTCTCTTCGGGATAATCGGTACTTCAGCCCCTTCAGCGCCTGTCTTTTGCCGATATATGAATACTCATTCTGACTATTTTCTGTCCACTTTAGTTATCTTGATCGGGTTCTCAGTGAAAGCTGCTTCCGGACGGCGCTCAGCCTCATTTGCGTTAGGGTATTTTGATGCTTCACCATCGGGGTGGGCACCTGGATGGGCATTTTTCGTTGGTTTGTTGCCTGTGAGATTTCCCTCTTCCATACTTACTGTACTTGACCTCATCAAGAAATGTTCGTCGTTCGCTTAGCCTGGTGAGCCAAATCGACCCTTCCACTATATGGTCTGACAGGATCGAAATATATGCAGCCTACACCTATGCTGGTCTTGGAATGAGTAATTGTTATCCTTACGTTCTCGTCAAACTACTTATGGAGCCTGATTTTCAGTTACCAGTATGTCCGAAGAAGTGTGCCACCCCGCTCTCCAGGTGCCTCGGGCGATTGTCTATTCTGTCCCCATTGGCACGATCAGTGGCCTCCTCTTCCTTCTTCCTATCCTATTCACGCTGCCTGATATCCAAACTCTCCTCGCCGGTATGTTTTCTCTTTGCTATCCAACTGAAGACAATAACGATTCATTCTTCAGTTCCCGGTGGTCAGCCAATTGGGGTCATGTTCACTCTCATCATGGGTTCAAAATCCGGCGGATTTGGAATGGTAAGTCCTGAACATTCTTGACTTTAAAGAATAGAATGAAATATCTTTTCCAGTGGTTTATCAGTACGTTGTACAATGAACCTATTTTAAATCACTCTAACAGCCTTCCATCGTTTCAGTCTTCGGCGTCGGCCTCTTTTGTGCCATCTCCATCTGCTGTGCCGCCTCTCGCGGGACCTGGTCTTTCGCACGGGATAAAGCCATCCCTTTTCATCACATCTTCTCCCGCATTTCGGGCGATGCTTCGGATGCCTCCTCAGTCCCTTTTAATGCGCACCTACTCTCCACCATAATCCAGCTCCTCCTCGGCCTGGTCTACCTCGGCTCCAGCGCAGCATTCAATGCCTTTGTCGGCGTCGGTGTAATCTGTTTAGGAGCGAGCTATGCAATGCCTATAGCGATTTTGTTATTTGGGCAGCAAGGGAGAAAACAGGTGTGCGAGGCGCCGTTTTCGCTTGGAAAATGGGGATGGTGGCTGAATGCCGTTGCATTGTCATGGATTGCACTCGAGACCGTGTTATTTTCAATGCCGGCGGCCATTCCTGTTGATCGGGTGTCAATGAGTATGGGTCTCCCCTTGGTAGGAATGTGACACCATGTGCTGATATAGAATGAATAGATTACGCGAGTGTGGTGTTCGTTGGGTTTGCGGTTATTAGTGCAGGATGGTATTTCATCAGTACGTCGGTTCAGATCGATTCTATCGGGAAAATGATTCGAATCTAATTTTCAGATGGGCGCAACCACTTTGCCGGTCCTCCTACTCCCAGTGATATGATTGACTCACCAGATATGAGTGACAAGCCCTGCTCATACTAGATGTATCCCATAAGAATACTCTCTTTTGAGAAATTGTTAAAGGTTTGACGCTCCTGTGGCCTAGTATGACCATTTTATATTTCATTTGACCTCATTGTCCAATGCTTGTCAATAATGACCTGTAAGTTATCACCAGTGATGGATGATTTATTTTATCATTCCAAGATCTGACTTTGTATGTAATGGGGTTGCCGAACAAATGTCTTCAACTATTTAACCCAAAATGGCTGTCTAATGGTAAAGTCAGTCTATATTTGGCTGCTGAACTGATTCTGCTGCGAGCGGTGTGCATTGAGATCACTGGGCTATAAATATGGTCAAAAGCAGGAAATACTGTGAGATTGCTTCCTAATTGAGGGGAACAATTGGCATATAACTCGGGCAGCTGCTGGGGAAAATGTTTGATGGAAGATTTGGTAGACCTGAGGCTTTGTAGTAATGTCAGAAATCATCTCAGAGTTTTCTGGTAAATTTCCCATCCAGCCGAAAGCTGATGAGCTACTGAGCTGGAGTCACTCTTACAGCACCAGACTCTGGAGTCTGTAATTTGGGAAGCACTGAAACAGTAGGGTTGTCCAAGTGAAATTCAAAATTGGCACCAAAATTGGAGTCCAATTGGTAGGAAATTTTTTGGTAATACAGCCAGCTGTAGAATCAGTTGGCAGACTGAAAAGCTCCATTAACAATGCATTATAATTGACTTCAACATGAGCAGCTTGGAAACCTGCTCATTTGTATGGATCATCAGCGGCAGCAGGTTCATTTACTGTCTCCAGTAAGTATGCAGATATGGTACAGAGTTTGGGACAAGTAATGAAATGTTTCCACTGCCATTTCCTGCTCAAATAAGCCTTTCATCTGATTGTACTGCTGCCAGCATCATCTTATCTAGCATTTTCCCAACAGCTCTCTGTACTACTGCAGCAAGGTCTTGTTCCTGCATGTTCTGTAAATAGGTGGCAGCTGTAGTATTACAGTGTGTGGGAATTGGCTGCTGAACTGGTGCCATAATAAGATGGGATTCTAAGGAGAGTGCCCATTCATTCCCTGTGGTGCAGAGGGAGACATGTTGCACCCTAAGTTCTACTGGTCTCCTAGGACCAAGGAGTGTTCATCAGTGATGAAGCTGTTGCTATCCAAAACAGTGAGATGGTGGGGATGATGCATCTGTCTCCACATTAGAAAAAACTCTATCAATGTGTTCCTCAAGGAAATTCCTATGAATCTAGAGCAGCTTTGGTTGCTCAGGAGGTTTGTTGGTGAGATGGGATCCTGCATTTCCATTCACAAGTGGATCTATGCTGCTCTTCTGCTTCATGAGCTCTATGAGATATGCAGCAAGTGTTGGAAATCCTGGCAGCTGAGTTGGGAACATCTTTGCTGCAGGGAGATTGTCACTGGCTTGCAGTGCTCCTGCCATCTTACCCATTGGCTACAAAGGGCTGACCTGACAATAACACCTGCAAGGTAGGACTTACTCAAGTCCTGCTTGAATGACATTTCAACATCAATGTGTGGGTGCAGTACATTCTGCACCACAGCCACCCAGGTCCCCAGAACCTATATTCAAAAGTGGCAATGGACATGTCCTTGAGAGTAGATGGATGATTGGTCTTTGGTTATATTCTGGGTCAGGCACTTGCCCTGACAGTTCCACATGCACAGCCTCTGGCTAACTGCATTCCAACCTTGTGGGTTGATCATGCACATATCTACAGCATATGCTACTTGGATTACCACCAGTCTGGGAGTGTTATTCCAATTTGGAGTTAGTTAGTCCAATGACTTGGCTGTAAAAAAGACTCCAACCTATACATTAAATTTTATTTTGGACTCCCCCTTGGTCAGCATTCCAGCTCAAGCTACTTGTCTTCATACCTACCATCCTTGACATATGAACCCTGGCAACAAACGAGCATCACTGGATTGGCTGTACCTCCATGGATTGAGATCCAACATCTGTATGTCTCAAGGCTATCAGTAGTTTGTACACATGAGTTCAGTGCAGACATGGATGTCAATGAGTCTGACTATCAAACCCAGAACATTCAGCTATTTCTTCCTTCTCTCAACAGCATGTAAGAAATAGAATAGTAACTTCACCCTGGCACAGGCCAATGATGCTCTGGCCAAAGTTCAAGAGGCACGTTGTATTCAATCCTATCTTTACATTGACAGAGATCTTTTCTAGCATGGTCAACAGTAAATATACATTCATAAAGCATCATAGCCAGGACCAATGCTCAAAAGGATGTTGCAGTCCAGAAGTACCATACAGCTCATATTGTTCTGCATGTTCTACTTGCTCTAACCCCCCACACAGTCAAAAGTAGGCATTGATATTATTGTTGCAACCCTCAATGATGCAGATGTTATACCACTATCAACAAGAAATGGCATCATCATCAGCAGTTGGCCTTCTGAAAGTTGCTACAGCAACTTGTGGATATGGACTAGGTTAGGTGACCTCAAGAAGCAAGATGAGCACCTACAAGATGGTGAGTCAACAGTTTCTTGGGTAATTGCATTGACTGATTCTCTTCAAAGATCTCTGAATTGAGCAGTGCAAGAGCAAAGCCTGTGCTGACCAATGGCATGAAGAAGTCTTTCTTCTTGAGATGCATTGTGCATCATCTTTCTCAAAGCATTGTGCAGCTCAATGGGACAATCATGCAACAAGTTCATCCCTGTTCTTCTGGGATAACATGACAATCAGGCCACTGGGGAAGGCAGGTGTGCATATGCTATTGAGCAGGCTACCATGTTCAGGGCAATAGACAAGTACTTTATCTATGGTCACTGGTACCTGGATCTGTTGCTTGTAATGGTGGACAGGTTCAGACTTCAGGCATAGATAGCTTAATGAGGAAGGAGCATGGTGACAACCATGACAAGAACAGCAGCAATGTCAGTGATGGCAATGTTTGAGATGATCTTCATGGTGATGATCACTCAGAGAATCAATGAGGGCTAGAAGGACATTATATTATGTGATGCATTAGTACAGAATGAAGGATACATTTCTCAAATAATTGGCCTGATAAGAGAAGGGCAGAGGAGAGGTGGGAGGAGAGCAGCATGGCTACCAAGTGGGGTCAAGATTTTGAGGTCTACTTAAAAGTAGACAAGGTTTTACTTGTACTTTCTGGCACCCAAAGAATGAAGCCACATGATCTCATGTTTTTTTTTTTTTCATTTGTCTATTTGTTCTCTTTAAATACTTATCATCATATGTTGTCTATCAATTACATAGACTTAACTATTTGTTCAGAATTTTATGGTACTGCCAAACTGTCTAATACCTGCATTTCTTATGATTCATTTTATCCAACTTACTATTTCTTTTTTTTTAAGACTATTCTATGTCAATGGAACTCAATAAGGTTTATTTTGTTTCTCAAGAATAGTATATGACAGTATATTTTTTGATCAATTTATTTGTGCATGAGACACCTGGCATCTATGCTGCATGGCACTATGGACAGTGTATTGACTCTACAAGAGCAACAGGATTTCCCCCCCCATAATGAAATTAAATATCTATATATTTTGATCTAGAAGATGTGTTGTTGAATTTTGCAATATTGATGGCGCTACAATTGTTGCATAAGGGGGAAAATGAATTAGGAACTGGAACTTGCAAAGATGCAAGTAATAGTCAAGCCAAAATAGCTTCTTTCATTGCATGGAACATTGACATATACTAGGCCTCTGATGAGGATAGAGCAACTGTCTGTTGACATACCAACAACCAAGAGACCAGGCTGTCATCCATAAAGAATGTGTATCCCAAAACACTCCTCTGTGTTGATGCATCTGAAGTCCAATCTGCATCAACAAAGCCACATCCTGTTGGAAGAAAAGTTGTATTTAAGGATCACAATTATTTGATGAATGATTGTATTCATGTGCATAGTTTGTAGTGCTGACCAAATAATATAGAACACCTCTCACAGCAAGCAAGTGCATGTGAGTCAGGTTTGCATTGGACTGACCCAGGGCCATGGCAGTGAAAGTGAGGTCTGGATGAGTGCAAAGGCTCAAGTACAAAAGGGAACTGACAAGATGCTGGTAGTGGATTCTAACATTACTTTCAAGAATCTCAGACAAGACATTAGTATTAAGGGAGATGTGCAGGGGTTGCATCAAAGCTTAAAAGTCTGTTTTTATTTTTGTTTCCTTTTTCATACTTATCTCCTATTTGGTATTTGGCACTGTGAGCCTTGTGTTCCCACTCACTTGCTGTTTACCAGTCTTGGTTAAACTCTATTTTTTTTTACTCTACAAAAGGTCAATACACAGATCAACCACCCTTGGTCATCTCACTTATTTGTGAAGCCTCTGAGGTCTTACTTTATTTAATACTCTACAAGTTATCAGGCCCCTTTTTGTTAACTCTTCCTGCTGCAAAAAAGCCTTGTATTAGTTGACAGACAAGTCATACTGAAGAATAAAATTTTTCTGCCCCCACATGACACCAAAAAATGTCTATAAACAGCAGTAACACCACTTTTAACCCACCTATGTTCTCCAAGGAGTCACAATTTGATAGGACAAATTTTACACTGTTCCAGGACAGGGTCCTCATTGCTGTGCAGACCCATGGTGCCTGTGGCTACCTGGATGGTACCATCATCATCCTGGTGGCAGAGAAAACTACTGAAAATACTATTGGCAACAGCACCAATGCCCAATATTAATTACTGTGGATATGACCATCTCTAACAAGGCCACAAAATGGACATCACTGATGCCTTCAGCCAAGGAGTGGGATGCACACAATACCTGGGCATTGTCCCTCATTGTCAATAATTGCAAGAACCCTATTGGTTTGGGCATCAAGATGGGGGGCACTGTGGCTGTAGTGTGGAAGACCTCTTATCAATACATATAGTATGGTGTCTGATCTTGCTGTGATGGGGGCTGAGAATTGCCTTTGCAGGACAATATACATAGATGGCATTGCTGACCTTCACATTAAGTGGCAAGATGCCATAGAGAGGGGTGCAGACATTGGTGGAGCCATACTCCATGCCATCATAATGAACTCATTGCCTGAGTCCTGAGAACAATGTCTACAGCACTCATCTCCAGCCACACAGTCCATTGGAAGCACCTTTGTATGCAAAAACAAAATGCTGGCATAACTGCCATGGCTTTGCAGGTCAACACAGAAGTACAGAAGCCAAAGCTGGTGTGTGTGAACTCACACTGCAAGTGCACAGGCTATACAATCAACAACTGCTATTGGAGGGGAGGTGGGAAAGAAGGCCAATTCCCCTGGACCTTCTGGAACTGTGAGGTCATGCTGGCAGCAATTGAGGCAGCAAAGAAAGCTGCAACCAGTGCTGCTGCACCTGTGCTTGACATGGCAAACACAGCAACTACCCATGTGTCATATGCTCTCCTGCCTGAGACTGCCCAGTTTGCACCTTCCATGGTCTGTGAAGGGATGCCTCCTCCAGACCACCAACCCACTAGCATATACTGCCTTCAGACTACTAGTTTCATCCTCACCTATGCCAGCTCCAGTGTAAGTGATGACTGTTTTGTTGAGCATGTGGCTTTCTCAGAGTATGTGGAACTTGCGGTGCCTTGAGAGGGCTAGTCTGTGCCAGCCAGGGGTAGTTTCAAGATTGTGGGGCAGGGCACAGTTAAGAAGATGGTAATAACTGTGTCAGGGATGTCTGAGCTGGTGTTTAAGAAGGCACTTCACACCCCTAACCTTGCTGCAAACCTTATCTTGGTGAGGAAGTTTGATGAGGCTGGTTTTACAGTCACTTTCACTGGTGGTAGGGCTGTTTGCTAGGATGCCACAGGGCAGGAAGTTTTCATTGGCCATCACAATCACAGGATGTATCTACTGATGGCACTAAATGCCATGATGATGCCAAGTACTCAAGTTATGGTGGCATCTTCCCTCTCAGTACCAGCTGAGATTGACATCAGGCACCAGTGTTTTGGTCACACTGGTGTGAGGAGTATCCATGCACTGTTGAGCAAGAGTTCGGTTGATGGTCTAGTTATAAAAGAGGATAAGGATGTGAAGGGGGTTTGTGAGGACTCTGTGTATGGTAAGCACACTGCCCACCACTATGACACCAAGGTGGATGCTGAGACCAAGCCCAATGAGTGGGCACATATTGATCTGTGGGGGACCTGCCTTGGTGATGTCAATTGGAGGTGTGTCATGCATGATACTGGTTGTGGATAGTGGGACCTCTTGCCTTGCTGGGTATTTCTTGTCTAGGAAAGATGTGGACATGACCTTGACAGCTTTCAAATTGGAGCAGCAAACAGGGAGGAAACTGCAGATGATACAAGTCAATGCTAGTCATGAATGGATCAATGAGGACTGGATCACTTACTGCTCTGTGAGTGGCATCTGCATGAATGTTACTGTTCCATATGCACACTCCCCAAATGGTCTGGCTGAGCACAGCATATGCACTGTCACTGAGGGAATTTGATGCCTGCTTGCCAAGAGCAGTCTGCCTAAGAGCCTTTGGACTGAGGCCATGGCAACACAGATAACCATCCACAACTTGATTCCATCATTGCATCATTCAGATCTTGTCCCTGAGAAAGGGTGGACAGGCACAAATCAGAGCATCAATTTCCTGCACCCCTTTGGTTGTGTGGTGTTTGCAAAGGTCCTGCAAGAGCTGGTGAAATCAAAGCTTGACTCCAGGTCAGTCAAGTACACCTTTGCAGGCTATTATGACAATGGATACCACCTCTATAACAGGGTGACACACAGTATCATCACATCACACAACATGATCTTTGATAAGGGAACCAGTCATTGATCTTTCACAGTTCTCAGTGATGGGGAAGATGATCTGCTTATCAACACACACCCAACACCAGATCCCATGACACCTGGCATTCTTCCTCTGCATCAACCCATTACACCCTGCATCTGTGCCATCAATGGCCCACTACATGAGCCAACTGATGCTGGGCTTTTTATTTTTTATTCTTATCAATTAACATGCATCAGATGCTTGACATCTATGTTGCACAGCACTATCTACAGTCATCTATGCTACAAGAGCTATGGAATTCTGCATCCCCCCACATATGCAGATAAGATGGCCAACACTTCCCAACATTGTTTTAGGCCACATTCCCCTGGTAGAAACCTAGGTTGGCATTGGTGTATGTGAGGTTGGGATGGGGTTTATAGATGCCCACTGAGCAGGCAGGGGGGAACAGGTAGTGAGGCAGGGCTCTCCACCCAAGCTAGAAAAGATTAGTGTGAGGCAGGACAAGTACTGGGTGCCATTAGTAAGAGACTCTAATGTAAATTAAGTGTTAGTAGAATGTAATGGTGTGCAGCACATCAGGACTTGGGTGTGGAGTGTTGAGGGGCAGTGGAAAGTCAAGCTTCAGGGGCCTGGGTTGACCAGGTTGGAGGAGGGGGGGCTTGCAGATGCTTGGTGGCTTCAACATATCTGAGGAGGTGCTTAAGAGTGGATAGGGAGGACAGAAGGTGAGAGAGTGACTCAGCTTTGTATTTGAGGGGGCATGTAAAATGTATGAAGCATTCACATTGATACTGGGGGCATTCCAGCAGAAAGTGGGGGACTGTTTCAACAGTGAGGCCTTGGCAATGGGGGCAGGTGGGAGACTTGGCTTGGCAAATGTGGAAAAGATAGTGGTTGAGGGGGATGTGCCCTGTGCACAGTTGAGTGATGATGGCCAATTGCTTCCAGGTGAGAGTTTTGATGAGTCAAAAGTAGTTTTTTGAAGGGAGGGTGTGGTCAAGGGTACAAATGCCAGCATGCCTTGGTGATCTCTTCCATTGATGTTTCTAAAAGACTTGGGTGGCCATCAGGTTAGCATGGCATAGTGCTGGGATGATTGCTGGGAGGTGGTCATGGCACAGGGGGGCTGGGAGAAGCTCAGCAGGGCTAGTTTGTCCCTGAGCAGCTTTCTTGGCAAGGTTGTTAGCATGTTCATTGGGGTTAAAGCCCACATGGCCTGGGGACCAGTGGACCTCAAGACAGAACACACCCCATGTTTGAGGTACCCAGTCCTGGTGGCAGTGTGTTGTGTGGTGGAGCCTGTCCTGCTTCTTGTGGAGGGTCTCAGTTGCAGAGTGGGCTAGGTTGAAGAAGTAATGGGCTGGGTGGGGTTGTTGGTTGTTGAGGGCATAGATTGTAGCCTGGCTGTCACTGTCAGGTTCTGCTGACCCAGGGGCTCAGCTACACTGGGTGAGTCCCTTACTAAGTGGACACAACATATACACTCATGATCCTTGGCTCTGGGGAGCTCCAGAAGAGTGAAATGAGGTGGTTAAAGATGATAGGGGTGGTCTGGGGAGGTCCAGGATGCTCTAGTAGGTGATATGGAGGAGTGGAGTGATGGGCAAGTGAGGGATGAACATGGTATGGAGCTCCAGAGTGGTTTAACAAGAACTTGGTGGGTCCAAGTTATAAGTATGGGGAGTTTTAAAGGGTTCCAGCTGGAAGGGGCTTCAATGGGAATAGGAGTGGTTGTGGGGTTAACCAGGGAAGTCAAGACAAGGCAGGAGATGGAAACAAGATGAGACAAGACTTAGAAAACAGATGAGAGACTGAAAATGGAAACTGATAAGATTGAGATTGATAAGATTGAGATAGAAGCAATCAGAAATGATAAGATTCAATGAGACAATATGGAACAAGAGGACAGAGACATGAGAGACATAACAAACACCAAGAACATAGGTAATATCAAGACTACTTAACTATTACTACACTACAGCTTAAGTACCTGTGGGGAGAACACCTTCAGGACTGCAGGTCTGAGGTCAGATCATGTGAGTGGGTATTGGGTATGGTTGTTTGGGGCATCCTGAGACTGGCTAGTCAGGTGGCAGTATTGTCTTGATATGTAACTATGATGCATGCTGGGGGAGGGTGGACTTATCCAGACACTGAGGGGATGTTGGGGGGATCACAAGGACTGCCAGAGAAGCATTGGAATTTTTCAGAGAAGCCTTGGGAGTTGCCAGAGCAGGTGCCAAGGTTGGGAAAGTGTCATAGAGGTTGGAGGCAAGTGGGGATACATTCCGGGCTTACTGGGCTGGTTTAGGGGAGGTCCCAGGGTGAGATGGGGGTTTGGGGGTGGGTCATGACATCACCCCCCCTTCAGCATCAAGACCCCTCAAGATGCAGGTACATTTCCAATGGTCTGCAGTGGCATGGGAATTGAAGTCAAAGTGTGGTGTCTTCTTCAACTAGAAGCTGCCCCCCAAAAAAATAAAAGAGGCCCTAACATGTCCAGTGTATCATAGTTGCTTCCTTATGTCTCCCCCCACTATGCCTACTTCCTCTTCTTCATCCCCAACCCTGCCCCCTTCCAATAAAAATGCCATCAATGTCTGGGCAGCCTATGAGAAGCACTGGGTGGAGTATGACCAGCAGCAGGACTGGCATAGGGTGGATGTGATATACTGCTACTGTGAGTATCCCTGCTTTGGAAATGAAGATTGCTGACCCTTCCACCAGAGTTGTCCCTTGCTGTAGTTAGACCTTCCAGGGTTCTTCCCCCAGCTGGGAGTTTGGGGCAGCCTCCCCAATCAGCCCCAGGCCCTTCAACTCGTGCCCCCAGGGTCATGCTGAGACCAGGCATGGGCACAAATCATCCCCAAAGCTCAGCAGATTGTGCAGTTGGAGGTGACCACAGAGCATTTTGTGGAGGCTGTGGGGAGAATCCAGGGGCCCCCTACTCTAGAGTGGTGTCAGGCAGAAGTGCCAGTAAGTTCTCCCAGAGTATCAGTTCCTGTTCTGGCTGATCCACCCATTAGTGTGCAACCTGTGCCCATCAGGGCAAGGCCTGTGAGTTTGAGGAGCCAACATTGGGCTCCCACAGAGACTCAGCAGTTTGCCTTCCATGCTGCACAAGGCACAAGAAGTGCTCCATCTTGTGGGTTTGGCAGGTGGCCTGCATAGCCATGGAGCAGGGATGGGAAGCAAGTTGGATGACCAAATGACTGGAGGAGGGGCAGCCAGGCAGGTTGTCAGGGCAAGGAGAGGGTTTGTCACAAGTGGGGCTGTTGATCCCAGAGGGCAAGGAGGGTGGGAGGCAGTCCACAGGGAAGGTGGATCTGCCCTGAGGAGGGTGCAGGGAGGCAGGTCCATTGGCACAAGACAAAGGTAAATGGAGAGTGTCCCTATCCCTGGAGGCTGGACTGAGCAAGAGGTCCTGGGGGGAGGTTGTGATGGCAGGCCCCTGTGGCTTGCATGTTTAGTCACCCAGGTCAGGGTTGCTTGAGGGAGTGCCTGGGGACCCTGTCCTGTGCTGGAGGATAGTGGAACTTGAGGGACATTTGGTAGCATGGGGGGAGGAGCTCCAGGGGTTGCAGGAGGAGCTGGCAGTGATATGGCAGGATTGAGACATGGCTCAGCAAGATCACAAGTCTGCACTGCAGGAGGTGGCAAAGAGGGGCACCAAGGCACAGGGGCTTCAGAGGCACCTGGAACAATTGGAGGCCTGCTCAGAGAGTCTTATGGTGGTGGAGCAACAGGTGGGGCTGAAGATGTGGGTGTTCCAGGTGGAGATGGAGGCAGGCAGGCATTGGGAGGGGTGGCTGGCCAATGAGGTGGCTGTGGGGTGGGGGAGGGTTCTGTATAAGTACCAGTACCCAGACCACCTTTGTCACTGACCTTGGAATTTTTTAGGCTGGGTCTGCAAACACTGGATCCTCTTGGATGGGGCAATGGCAGCTTTTGCCTTGGTCCAGGATGGGGTGCAGAGGATGTGGGGGAATCCTTCACTGGAGTTCAAGCAAGGACTGGGGCATATGGAGCAATTGCTTGCAGGTCACTGATGGTGGAACTTGGTTGACCCCAGGTCCTGGTGGGAGGTGCCTGTAGATGTCAGGGAGGTATTGCCATGACATGAAGAGTTACTAGCTGCAGTGGTAGCCCAGATGGAGATGGACATGGTGATAATGGCAATGGAGGGGCTTATTTTGTCCATATTATACTCATAGCACCTATAAATACCAAATTCTTGTTACCCTTTTTATGTATCTCTCAGTTCATGTAAGGAAAAGAGGTGAGGAGGATAAACATTTGGTACTGGTGGGAGTTGAATCCCTACTGAATCCAGAGGCAGGGGTTAGGCCCACTAATGCTGTCTGTTTATACTAGTCTCAGGGATCCTGGGGCTTGGTGGGATGTTGCCAGTGGAAGTCCCAAAGCTTGGTGGGGGCTCTGGAGAGGTTCTTCTAGGGTTCCCAGGTGTCATCCTCAGGTCTGTAGTTTTTCCAGTGGATGAGGTACCAGAGTTGTCCATAGATAAGGTGGGAGTCAAGGATGTGGTTGACCTCATAATGGTACTTGTCCTCAAACTTGATGGGTGGGGGTTAGCTTGGGCATTGGCTGGGGAAGGGGTCTGGGTTGTATTTCTCAAGGAGGCAAACATGGAAGATGGGATGGAGGCCCTTCAGCTCTGGAGGTAGGTTGAGCTTGTAGATGTGAGTTGAGACCTTCCAGAGGATCTTGAAGGGACCCAGTCATTTATGGTTGAGCTTTACCAAGGGTCTCTGGGTCTTGAGATTGCATTGGTCAAGCCAGATGAGGGTACCAGGGACCCAGTTGGGAGTCATTTTGCATTGGGTGTCAGTGTGCTTGGAATAAGCTCAGTTGGTGGTGTCAATCTCATCCCAGAGGAATTGATGAAGAGACCAGAGGTCTTTGGCAACTTTGTGGGCAATGTGCAAGGGAATGTCCTTGAGAGACAGGGTAAGCCAGGCATTGTAACCCTTGTTGGCAAAAAATGAGGAGACCCTGGTGGCAGAGTGGGGGGTGTTGTTGTAAGTAAACTTGGCCAGGGGCAGTTCTGCATGCCAGTTGTTCTATAAGTAATTAATGTAGAGGCAGAGATACTGCTCTAAAGTCTGGTTTACTCATTCCATTTGTCTGTTGGTCTCCAGATGATAGGCAGTCAACAGGTTGGTCTTGATTTTGAGTGCCTTGCATAGGGATTGCCAGAACCAGGAGACAAATAAGGGGCCACAGTTGGAGATGATGTTGTCTAGGAGTCCATGCTTGGAAAAGATGTGTTCAAGGAATAGTTTGGAGAACTCTGAGGCATTGTCAGTGGTGCAGCAGGGGATGAACAGGGCTTGCTTGGTGAGTTGGCAAATCATGACAAGGATGGCATTGAAGCCCTCAGATTCAGGGAGTTCAATGATGTGGTCCATCAAGATTGAGGACCAGGGGCAGTGGCCAATGGGGAGGGGCTTCAGCAGACCATATGGGTCATGTTGGGGGACCTTGGCTTGGAGACACAATTTGCAGGCTTGTATGTACCAGGTGACGTCCCTCTTCATCCCTGGCCAAAAGTAAGTCCAAGAAATCAGTTGGAGGGTCTTAGCATTCCTGGATGTTCCTGGAGCTTGTAGTCATGGTGTTGCCAGAGGTTGTCAAGGTGGATGGACTTGTGGTCCAGAGTGTATATTTGGCCATCTTGGAGTAGGAGTCAGTGGTCCAGAGACAGTGTAAATGTGGAGTCAGGGTGTGGGGCATTGGTGGAGCTATTCTGGGGGTTGTGTTGGATGAAGTAGGTGTTCAGAGGGGTGTTTCAGATTTGATGGAGAATCCCTTCCTCATTCATAATTAGTATGGCATGAAGATGTTTGGGGGGGATTGCCACATGGTGGTTAAGAGCATTCCACTCAGCCTTGAATGACTTCTTCAGGTAGACATCCAGCCTTTGGGTGAGGGCATCAGGTTTTGCTCCAAGTTGTCCCAGGTAATAGTGGATGGTGAAGTTGTATTCAGACAGTGTTTCTGACCAGCAGGCTTGTTGTTGACTGAGTTGCTTGGTGGTCATGAAGTACTGCAGGTTGTTGTGGTCCAAGTAGACTTGTATATGATGCAGGACTCCCTTGAGGTAGGCCCTCCACTGCTAGAAGGCTTCAATGATTGCAAGGAGTTCCTTGTCATAGATGTCATAATTGAGCTCTGCAGGGATCATTGGGCAGATATAAAAGGCAACAGGGCAGAGGTCCTTGCTATCAGAACCCATTTGCAAGAGTATTCTGGCAATGATATAATCAGAGGCATTGCATTTGAGTACAATGGAGAAAGTGGGGTCAAAGTGATGGAGAATTGGGGCAGAGGTGAAGGCCTTCTTCAGGAGAGTGAACACACTTTGGCACTTACTGTCCCAGTCCCAGGGGGTGTCCTTTTGAGTGAGCTGATTGAGGGGTTTTGTGATGCTGGAGTAGTTGTCAATGAACCAGTGGTAGAAATTAGCAAAACCCAAAAAGGACTGTACCTCCTTGATGTTCCAGGGTGGGGCTAGTTGAGGATGGCTTCTACCTTTGCTGGGTTCATTTGTACATCATCCAGAGTGATGATAACCCCTAGATACTCAACCTCAGTGGTGTGAAAGGAGCATTTCTTGGGTTTGGCATGCAGGTGGTGCTTCCAGAGTTGTTCTAGGATGCATTGGACATGGCCCTGGTGTTCTTCCAGGGAGTTTGAGTAGATGAGGATGTCATCCAAATACATGATAATGAAGACATCATTCATGTCATGGAAGATATTGTTCATAAAATACTGGAAGGTAGTGGGGGAGTTCATCATACCAAAGGGCATCACAAGATACTCACAGAGGCTATAGCAGATACAAAAGGCAGTCTTCCATTCATGTTCCAGAGCAATCTGGACATTGTTGTAGCTGGACTGGAGGTCTATCTTGGTGTAGACCTTGACACTGTGGAGGTAGTCAACAAGGTCACCAATCAGGGGGAGGGGATACCAGTTCATGTGTCCTGTGTAGATCTGTATGGGATGCTTTCATACCTTGCATGATGAACATGTTATATTGTTCTTTTGATGACTTTGTTAAGTCCCCAGTAATCCACACAAAGATGGAGGGAGCCATCCTTCTTCTTGGCAAAAAGGACAGGGGCTCTGGTGGCAGAGATTGAGGATTGGATGAAACCCTTCCCAAGCATGTTGTTGAGGTAGTCTTTGAGAGCCTGGAGTTCTTCCAACATGTTGTAGATCTTGCTGAAAGGGGGGGAGGTGCCATCTTTGAAATCAATTGTGTGGTCATAGGATCAGTGTGGGGGAAGTTCCTTTGCACTTCCTTTGAAGAACACATCAGCAAATTCATGGTACTCCAGAGGAACTACTTTGTGTAATATCTGTTTCTCTGTCTTTAGAGTCTCAGGTGAGGTGGTGTCAGCATGGATATGTTCTTCTGGAAGTGTCAGGGTGAACTGGAGTTGGAAGGCAGGGGTGCCATCCTGCAAGATCCATGCAAAGGGAATGGTGCCAATGATTTTGATGTCAAGGG
>JAGGAV010007937.1:0-26003 GCA_017657295.1 Termitomyces sp. DKA64 | reverse complement strand
AACCTGTTAGAAGTCAAATCCTGATAAACATGATGTAAGTCTAAATCCTCAGTCTCTATGCAATCAACTGCATTTTGCATACCTGTTAAACATGATGTAAGTCTAAATTTATGGTATGCATAAGTATTGTGTCTGAAGCATGTGTGATAAGTTAGTCTACTCACCCTCAGTCTCTATGCAATTGACTGAGGGTGCTACAAGTCTGTCTAGTATATATATGTAATTTCTTACCATTGTTCAATTGTTCCTTTCTAGCCCTAGTGGTCCTGTCATTATTCTATATTCTTTCATATTTTTTGGTCCCCACTGTTAGCACTCACAGTGTCCTTATACATCAGATCACAACAAATATGTGCAATATTGACCTCAGTATTCCTCACCTTGACACTTCACATCATGCCAGATGAGATAAACAAACAGGAAGCCCTCATGTGTAGGGTGTGAGGGAGGCAGCATATTTTGCAAGTCCCTTACACTGCTTGTAGCACCATGATGAAATGCTTTGTATTGCATTTAGCTGAAACCAGTTCTTTCCAAGGTACCCACTCTCAAAAAAAAATTCTGAAAGGTTAACTGTCTATATAGGTTCAAGATACAATGTATCTAGCTTTACTTTGTCTTATACTTACATAGCTCATTGAGGAGGCTTTGACTAGGACAGGGTCTTGTACACAGGAAAGGGTGCTCATAGATGTGGTCACAGAATCAGAAGTAGAAGCAGATATACTTGATCTTATGAACAGGGGGGTGGAGCAATTAACACTAGGGACAAAAGGCATACAGTTCATCCATTGCTTCCTCAAAAATCCTCATCTGACTCAATGGGAGGGGCAGCAGGATTCCTCACTTCTTCTATGGGCAGCATCAACAGTGACAGGCAAAGTGGCCAACTTTTCCACATTGTCAGCATAGTAGAGGGGTGGAGGAATGTTGATATGATGTGCCCACATCCATGGGAATCCCTGGAGGCAGAAAAATGTGATGTGCCCACATCCATGAGAATTCCTGGAGGCAGAGAACAAGCAGGGGCTGTTACAGGAGTGGGGAGCAGAGTGAGAAGCAAGGGGGAGTGGACTTGGGGGGTAAACCCACTACAAGCAACAGGAACCAGCTGGGGGAAGGTGGAGTGCAGGGTATGATGCAGCTCACATTTCAGCTTCACAAGCTACCACTGCTCATAAGCCACCTTGGGCCAAGTCTCAATGTGTTCATTGTCAGGTTGTCCTTCTGCCCTACTGTCAATTTGGTCCATGAAAGAAGGATGGAGGCCATCACAGAAGGTGAGGCAAGCTGCAGGCTGTCTGGACATTCTGCCCATTCAACTAGTGCTCAAAATGAATCAATGTACTCATTTAAGGGCCACCTTCTTTGGTCATATTTGTAAGGTTGACCTCTGAAGGCTGTGGCTTAGTTACACAACTGGCAAAAGGGGATCCAAAGTCTGCTCAGCATCTACAAGAAGTTTTAGAGTTCTAGCTACTCATCTGGCAGTGTTGGAATTCAGGTATGGTAGACTGAGTATATTGACTATACAGATCAACATGAGTATGAATCCTCAGTCTGGTATAAGTGACTGTATCTCATTGTACCTATATAGATCAATGTGAGTATGGATCTGCAAGTACAGTAAGTAAGGTTGTCAATGTGATGGAAGTAAGCTACTCACTCTCAATCCAGCATGAGTGACTGAGGATGCTATGTATGGTGAGTCCAATATATATATATATATGAAGGGGGAGACAATAGTGCATTGTCCTTTATGCAGTAGTAATGATGCCTGGGCTCAACATATTATGAAGAGCAGTGCCTGGCCCAACACAATGGGTGGTGTTCATGGTGTTGAGTTTTGAGACTCCTCTCCAACAGGCACAATCTCCTTCTGCCAGTTGTGTGATTGAGCCACAGCCTCCAGAGGTTGCCCTTATAATGTCACCTTTGCCTTTGTCAATGCTGCCTTTGCCTCCTCCTGGGCCTTCTTAATCCTGTCCACAAATTTAATTACTGGGTCATTCTTGGAGGGATGTGTCCAAGGTTAAAATCCCATGCAAGAGTGTCTGCCAGTGTCCAGAAAGAATGGAGTCATCTGAGTGGAAGATTGAACATGGCTGTTGTACTGGAACTCTGCATCCTTGGGAGGTTAAAAGCCCATCCTGAAGACCACACTCATATACATGCACTTCCTCAACTCCACCTTGCTCATTGGGCTTGAAAGGCCTGAGCAGCCTGGGCAACTGCATCCTCTTGCACACCCTCCTAGTTTTCTTGCCAAATGTCCCTGAAGGATGTTTGCCTCATCCCCTTGAACCACAATCCCTTCTAGAGCACAAATGGCAAAGAGCTCAAGCTTGAGGATGATGATGTTGTCATTATCACCTGCTCCAGTGCCATGATCAGCTCTCCTAGACAATGCATCTGACTTGCCCATGCTCCATCCAGGTTGGTGATGCATTAAAAAGTCAAAGTTGACTAGATACAGGGACCAGCAAGCTTGGCATCAATTGAGCTTCTTTGCCATGTGAAAGTACTTCAAGGCAATGCCACCACTCTTTGAAAGACTAGATGATGGCAAGTATCTCCTTGTCATAGATCTTATAGTTCTATTCTAATGCATTGAGGCTTTTCAAGTAGAAGGCTACAGGATACCACTTGCCATTCTCCTTTAACTGCTGAAAAAGGACTGTTTCTGTGGCAAAGTCTAAACTATCTGCTTTGACATGAAAGGAGGAGTTTGTCATGACCCATCCTGGGACCCCCAGGCCTCTCCCAACTAACCTCAACAACCCTAGTGTAAGGGCAACCTCTAGAGGCTGTGTTTAAGTCACACAACTGGCAGAAGTCAATCCAAAGTATATTCAATGTCTATGAGAAGTTCTAGAGGTCTAACTACTCACCTGGCAGAGGGAGATTCAAAGAGAATAAGTCTGAGGATTCTCAATGCCAGTGTTCAGAAAATTGACTCTAGAGCTTCTGATAAAAACACTTTGAGAGGTCTGTCTTGGCCATTCCATGCAAGACTCATGTACTTGACCTTGTCTGCTAAAACTTGCACTTCTCAGGCTTAAGATAGAGCTGGTGTTGGCAGAGGCGTTTTAGAATAATGTGTGATCAGATAATATTCTTCCAAGGTTTTGGTGGATGAGAATATTGTCCAGATACAACACCTTCTGCAATCAAATCACAGAAAATGACATTCATCATTGTCTGAAAAGTGGATGGGCTATTACTGAAGAACATTATCAGTGGTTCACAGAGTCTGCAGCTGGTTTGGAACACTGCCTTCCACTCATCTCCCTCCTTGATGTGCAAATTGTCATAGCCCCAACAGACATCCAACTTGGTAAAATAGCATGCATCTCAAAAGTTGTTGACAAGTTCAGAGATAAGTGGCAAGAGATAGTGATTCTTCAATGTCATTGTGTTCAAAACTCAATAGTCCTGAACCAGCCAAAGTGACCCATTCTTCTTCTTAATGAAAAAGAGTGGGGAAGCCATTGAAGACTTTGAAGATTGTATCTAACTGGAGCTAAGGTTCTTCTGCAGGAACACATCCAGATCATCCTGCTTGCAAGGCACAAGTGGATAGACTCTGCAGCTAGAGGGCTCTGCTCTGAGTAGCAGCTTGATTGCATAGTCTCATTGCTTGCACTCTGGGAATGAATCAAACAATGCCTTGGAAAATACATCTTCAAAGTTATGGAAGTGATATAGGATTGTGCTACAAGAAGGCTTGGCTTGAGAGTTTGCTGCAAATGCCTTCAACCTGTCATTGAGAAGTTGTCTGACTAGCTTGAATCTCCACCACAGTGGAAGGAGAGCAAAATGTTGTAGCATAGATCCTATCACCTACCTCAATTGTCTTGTCTGGAAACTCAGAAGTCTGGAGTGGTGGTAAATTCCTCCTTGTATTTATCTTTCTTGGGATTCACATCCAACACCTCAGACATCCTCATAGAGGGCCTCCCTATGAGGGAATGCCAGAGAGCAGAGTGCATCCAGAAGGTTAAGCTCAGCATATGGGAGGTCTCTGCATGATAGATGTGCATGGCAGCATGCTCAGACCTTAGCTCTACACTCACTCCTTTTTCTGCACAGGTCCTACAATGACAGAGACAGCAACTCATCTTCACTTCACCCTTTGTCCAATCAATCTTCATGTTATATTCATGTAATTCAATGAGCCTTAAGATCATATCTTGCCTCTCCAGGCTGGTGATGGCAAAAGTGGCATGCTTTGAGTGATTCCAGTGATATCACACCAGCCACTGAATGGATGGCACCAGCTTTATTGAGCATGCTGTCCACATTATAAAACAGGGATTGGACAAGAGAGAGCAAAAGTGCTGATGTGATGTCATTCATTGCACATATCCTGGCATCAAAAAAGGCCAGTTGCTCTACTGTCAAGCAGAGCAATAATACTCCAGATCTGCTGGGTGTCTGTTGTCTCAATTTCCACCTGTAGCTTCAGGGAATTTGTAGGGGGGGAGACAACATTCTCAAGCTAGGATCTGAGGGTATGGGCAAGGAGGTATGTTTCCAGTGGAGACTTTTACTGGAGGAGGGTTTTGCACATCTGAGCAGAGACTTATTGTTTTGGTTGTAGCATCAAGAATTAGTGACAGATATATTTGATTCTATAAACAAAGGGACAAAACAATTTGTACTCAGCAACAGGGACATACAGGTGCCTTTCCTAAAAATCCTCCCCTCCTCAGACCTCCATGGGCACAATCTCCAACTCTTTAGCAGTCTCAGTGGAGGAGGCAACTGAAGGCATATTGGGAGAGGGACTCCAGTTGCATCCCTGGCTGTCAGGAGTTGGACAAGCAGTTCTTCTTGCTTGGACAGAAAAAGGTAGCACACCTCTAGCCCCTGTAAACAGTAGCAAAGTGGCCAGCCTTTCTACATTGCCAACAGAGCAGGGGGGTGGAGGAATGCTGATGCAATGTGTCTGCATCCCATGAGAACTCCCTGAGGCAGAGAGCAGTGGGAGACCATTGCTGAGGCATAGATAGAAGGGGAGTAAAACCCAGGGGGTAAACCTGCCTTGAGCATAGGGAGGACTGGGTCCATGCAAGGGGCAGAGAACAGATGAGAGTAGGGAAGAGAGTGTGATGCCCAATGTAACATGTGTTTTGGTTACATGAGCTGCCACTGATCACAAGCTACCTTGTACCAGATCTTGATGTGTTTGTTGTTAGGTTGTCCCTCAGCCATATTACTTATTCAATCCATGAGAGAGGAATGGAGGCTGTCACAGAAGGTGAGACAGAGTTTTAGGCCATCTGGATAACCAGCCTGCCTGACTAGTGCTTAAAATCAATTAATGTACTCATCTGAAGACCACTTCCCTTATCCATATCAGTCACAGTCACAAAGGGAGAGGGCAGCAGTCTTAGCAGGATCCAGAGAAAAGAACTCAGCCTAGAATTCATATTCAAACTCATCCCAACTTGCAAAACTCCCATATCTCCAGCCCTTTAAAACACTTGCAGCCATGTAAGTGGAGGTGTAACCCAGCTTCTCATGTAGGAAAGAATCCAGGCAATCTTAAGTGTCTCAGAAGCCAAGGCTCCACCACTGAGCTGGATATAGGTGATACAGGACTGCAAAAAATTGCTCCCCAGTTGTGTGGGCCCTGTTGTAAGCATCAAGGAGTGTGGGTCAAGGAATGGTTGACTCAAACCAAGCTGGCATCAATGTTGGGGGAGGTGTAGAGGGTGTTGCAAGAGCAATAGGAGCTTGGGGATGCATTTCAGGATTGCCTGAATGGATTGGGAGATAGCATTGGTAGATTGGCATAACCCAGAGAGTTTGGAAGTTGTGGAGAGCAAGGGAGGCTTGAGTAGATTGCACCTGGGTCTTTAGAGCAAGCAACTGGTTCCAGCCTTCATCCTAGGACCCTGAAGCATCAGGGGAAGGTGCTGGAAGGGTTGATTGGATCATAGGAAGAGCACAGGGAGTAGCAAGACACTAGTGGAGGAGAGACCTTTCAATTGCTTCAAGTCCTTGAAACAATTAATTTAGTTGTTTTGAATCCTCAAAGCAATTGAAAAAAGGGCTCCCAGACCAAAGCTAGAGACTTGTTCTTCTGTAAGGGCAACTTCCAGAGGCTGTAGCTCAATTACACAACTGGCAGAGGGAGATCCAAAGTCTATTCAGCATCAACAAGAGTTCTAGCTACTCATCTGGTAGAGGGAGATCCAAAGAGAACAAGTCTAAGGATTTTCAATGCTAGTGTTTGGAAAATTTACTCTAGAGCTTCTGGAAAAAAACACTCAACAACAACTAAGTTCAGAACCCAATTCAAAAACAGAAATCCATCATAAATGGCTGCAATCTCTGGCCTCAGAGCACATGGCCACATGAAATTGTAACCATTAGATAGCCCTTCCCTTCCTATGTGTTTGCAATGCTTGAGCCTGTTGTGACTGAGGGAGAGGAAGAATATGTTGTTGATCAGATTGTTGACAAGCAACATGGTTTATTGGTTGGGTTATGGTCCTGAAGCAGATCCATGAAGACCTGCTCAGAAGTTGGGGGTTACTATCACCTTGAATACATACATATATATTGCTTACTTCTTACTTTAATACATAACATGTTCTAGATGTGTTGTGTGTGATCTCTCTTTCCTTCTCATCTGCCCTGAAGGCCAGACTTCATTGTCTGCCTTACACATAATGATGTATCATGACTATCATGCTCCTGTCCAGATAGAAAAGGAAAGGGTTGCCTAATGCAGCACTTGGAAGAGGAAACCTGTACTCATTAAACCAGATGAGCTATAGTGTGGATGGTCTGGTGTCAGCCATCAAGATGTATCTGGGAGTTTGAGGCAGCTGCCAAAGTGCAATGTGAAAGTCCCTCATTGTGTAAGTCCAAAGGCCCACAGCTGTGGAAGCTGAAGCAAGGAGCATGGCATGAGACAAGCCAAACTCGTATATAATGTCTGGGTCCTGTGGTTGAGGAAGATTTGGGCATGAGAAGAATTTGACCTAGTATCAGGTCCTTACTAAAAATGGTCAAGTGAACAGAAAAACAGTGCAGAACCAAAGATGGATATGAGTGATAGTCTAGGATTGAAAAATGGCAATGATAGTATGAACTCAAATCGAATCAAATTCTAGTAAAAGTAGTGATGAGGCACAATTGACACACTTGATCTATCCAAGTGCCCATACATAATTAATTTACATCTTAAAACATACTGGCCCTTAAGGAATAGGAAAGTGTTTAGTACCCAATCATCATCAAGTTAAAACTTAGTTTTACCAAATGTTCGTTCATTGTTTTTGAAATTTAGAGAGGTAGGCACGTCAGAGGCGCACTCTACACTCGGCGTATGGGGCACTTGGCACAGTTGGTAGCGCGCACGCTTCGCATGTTCTTGGATTGCGTGAGGTCGTGGGTTCAACTCCCACAGTGTCCAGTTGTTTTTGTGTCTAAAATAAGTTGGATGGGCAGTGACCTCGTTCACGTCTGATTACCAATGTTTTTGCTGAATCTGTTGACATTATTGCCATTTATGATATATGTACACGATACGTTCATAGCCGATACTTGGTGTAGGTAGATTATCACATTTGTAACAGTGCTGCTCATGTGGCTGTATTTGCATCTGTTAGGACACAATCGACACGTATGCGGTAACACCGAGGCAAGGCCAGCAATTCTCCGCCTGAGTCTGCTCTACTATCTGGGTCCTCCCTTCTCCTTCTCCCTCTGGCTCCCAGCTATCCCTTTACCCTCACGACGGCTAGCAATGTCGTCGGATGACTCTGACTCTTCTATCCTGGACAAGCTCGACTCCGTCGTCCCAGCGCCCCTGGCCCAGTTCGATGCGTTCCCAAAGATCCCCTCGACGTACAGGTCGCGCTCCGAATCACGCGGATTTATGACTATCTTTGTGGCGCTATTGGCATTGTTACTCATGCTCAATGATATTGCGGAGTATATATGGGGCTGGCCGGACACGGAGTTCAGTGTCGATAATAACAAGCAGTCTTATATGGGTATCAACATCGATATTGTGGTTGGCATGCCTTGTCAATGTGAGTTAAAAATCATTCATAGTCGCGAATGTATCTGATCGTGTTTCTAGATCTTAGTGTGGATCTAAGAGACGCGGTCGGCGACCGTCTGATGCTCACGGGCACTGTGCGCAGAGATGGGGTGCGTATTTGTGTGCCAATGCCTTACCTGATTATCCAATGCCAACCTAGGCTGTTTTCGATACGAACCAAGCATACAAGTTTACCTCCCATTCGAAGGCACTTTCCGTCCAAGAGGCCGTTTCTCAGTCAAAAAAGTCACGCGGCCTTTTTGCCTGGTTACGGCGAACGAAAACAGGGTTTCAACCGACATATAAGCACGAAAGTTCTGGAGACGCGTGTCGAGTATGGGGAACGCTTCTTATCAAAAGAGTGACTGGTGATCAACCTCCCTCTGTTTGTTCAATTCTTCGATGGCTCATTTTCATGCCAGCCAATTTGCACATAACCACCCTTGGTCATGGATATGCTAGCTACGAACATGTTGATCACAGCAGTCAGTACCCTTTTTGCCAATTGAGAGGTCATATGGAAGCTTTATTCCTACGCAGAGATGAATCTCTCCCATATCATCAAAGAATTTTCTTTCGGGCCTCATTTTCCTGACATGGTCCAGCCATTGGACTATTCTTACGAAGTTACTCATGATCGTGCGTCTTCCTTCATGTCTGTTCGCCCCCGAACTCAACCCTCCCCCAGCCTTCATCGCATACCAATATTTTCTGCACGTTGTCCCTACCACCTACATCGCTCCTCGCTCTAGACCCCTCAACACGAATCAATATAGCGTAACACACTACACCCGCGTTTTGGAGCACAACCACGGTACTCCCGGCATCTTCTTTAAATTTGATCTTGACCCCCTCAGCATAAAAATCCACCAACGTACGCCCTCCTTGATTCAGCTTATCATTCGGTGCGTCGGCGTCATAGGCGGAATATTTGTCTGTATGGGCTACGCGATCCGCATCACCACGCGCGCGGTCGAAGTCGTATCTGGCGCCGATGCAGCACCGGGCATAGTCGCTGCTGAAGCTACGGGCGTGAAGAAGGGCTTACGAGCAAAATGGGGCGGGTCGGAACTCCGCGCAAGAGGGAAGATGGTCAGACAGGGATCAGGATGGATACTGGAGGGTGCAGGAGACGCACTCTTGCACTCGCACTCGCCTTCGTTTGTGAATGCATCTTACACCGGCACGCCCACTTCGAATGGGTTCCCTACTCCTGCATCCGGACCGCCCCCCTCGGCATCAGCATTCGTCTCAAACCCTACGTTTAACGTCCCGCCTACGTCTCAAAGTGGAGCGTTCCAAAGTCAAAGTCCATTTGGACACGGACATGGTCAGGCCCCGGCGAACGGTATGCGCCCTGCGGCGACGTGGACCCCTGCGCCTGGATCAAGACATACGCATACGCGCACGCCGTCCGTTGTTGTGTCTGCGTCTGCTCCTGGCGGTAGTGTGCCAAGTACGCCTGGGAATGCGGTGTTTCCTCCTACACCTGTATTCGGTGCGAGTGCGAATGAGAAAGGGCCTACGCCAGTTGGGCCGCCGCCGAAGAGGATGGGCGGGGGACCCAAAAAAGATGACTGATCTTGAGTTAAGGATGAGGGTGAGGGGATGAATCGTATGTATGTATGTGTATTGTATGTATGTAGAACGGGGCATTGGCGTTAAAGTGACTTTTCAGGTCCAGGTTTTTGTTGGTTCAAAGTGTATTCCAACGAAATAAAATTGGACCTGATCTTGAGTCGAAGGCACTCAACTATCTCATCTCATTCACCGCGTCCTCAAGTCAACCTCATGTGCGGACGCAGGGTATGCAATCTCTTTCCTAGGATGCGCAGGGGATTCGGGCTCAGGATCCTCTTGGTTCAAGGGACGACTGGACTGTTTGCTGCCGCTTAACGACCCTAGTAGCACAAATAGTAGGGCATCAAGTTCATCACGTCCTGTCTGAAATCTTCGATGACTCCGGGACTGAGTGCGTTCTTGTGTCGGATCCGAATTCTGGTCTGGATCAATTACTCTTTTTTACGTATAACTCTATAGCAGCATTGGACGGGCCCATTTGACGGAGCAGGGACACGCGAAGGACGAGCATTGAATGCCTAGTAATTCATGACTATTGGACCACCAATAAATAACCAATCACTTGTTACGTTCCACCAATGGAATTTACTATCTCGCTTCAATCCTTCAAAAGACGTGAGATATTCAATCCTTCGAAAGACGTGAGATAAAAACAAAACCAATGACGAATTTGGGCAAGATGTCCATTGCCTTATAACGATATCCCGACAGCTTTATAAGATATGTACCTTAATTGGACAAGATGTCTATCTTGGACGAATCGAGAGTCTTTGCCAAGACGTTGATCTTTGCAAAGATACCAAAGACGGGCCGGACGTTTTCCCTGATGTCGACCATGGAGTAATCTGTCTTACTTAACTTTCACATGCACATGCTGTCAAAGAGTGAGGTCGACAACCTCTGTGTGATCGGCTGCGCATCCTTTAAATATGTTTTCCTTAACTAAGCATACCTCAGTTCGTTATGGGGGAATTCTTTACCCTCGGAAGACTGAGCCAAAGCAAGTATGTGAAGTTGTCCGTAGAGTAAAACTTGTACACGGTAGTACAAGTTCGTAGTCGGTTGACACGTAACGCGCACTGGTCCAATTAAAAAGAAGACTGATCCAGACGATTGCACGAAAGCAGGTCCGAGCCAAGAGACACAACGAAACAATGAACTTTTCTCTGGAGCTGTAGTATGAAGTAAAGTAAGTTATCCGTCCTCAGTCTTTGGGAAAGAACTCTATTTAACCTGTAATACGAGGTAACGTAAGTTGTCCGTCTACAGGTTGTAAGTAAATCGACGAACACTATAATAGAAGCAAATACCCACCCTCAGTCTCTGGAAAAGAACCGAGGGACTTCCGAACAGGAAAATTACTATATACTACCAGCGCAGCCGGTGGCTTAGAAAACTATATAATAGCGATCGAAGTAAAAGAAGGAGTAAAAGAAAATAACAAAGCAAACAGGTCTTGAGTAACCGGGAAGTAACCGACGCCACCGCCACCGCGAGAGCAAGCCTAAGAGTCTATCTCGACAGGAACCAGCTAGTGAGATGTAAGGAAAGGACAATCCACTCTTGCGCTTTGACGCGCCCATAAGTACATGTTTTTGCTGCTGACATAGAAGCTGAACTTTATGTCCTCGACCGTTCACCGCGCCCAGTCATGTGATCGCGACGCGTCTTTCATTTCCCTCTCGATTTCAGGAAAGGTCCTCAATTCCGGGTGTCTTCTCTCTTTTCGACTCTGATTCTGCTTCCACGCCCTTTCTACGAATAGACCTGCTTCAATTTCTACATCGCCCTATTCTTTGTGAAGTGCGGCTGAGGTATGGCATTAATTTATATACATAATTCTCGTACTTACTCATAACTTATCCTAGACATGCGTACGCTATTTCTAGGTATTTAATATTAGTTCTTCTCTTCCTTGTAAAGTGCGACTGAGATGCGTTTCCCACAGTTACACTGCACTTCAATCGATCGTCCTCTATACATACTACGTAAACTACTTCCTATGGCTTTAAATACATTACCATGCACGATTTCGATATTCCGAGCGGATTTTAATGTTTTGAAAGCCTTATCCTGGTGGTCTGGTTGAGAATATGGAATTTCAAGGCCTTTCTGGTTTAAGGCCAGATTGTATCCGAACAAAATCGTGGAATTTTTGGCGAAAAAAAGTCGGGCCAAATTTGGTTACTTGGGGACCACGGTGGATCAGGCCATCTCGCCTATTATCAGGTGTCCTACCAGTCCCTCCGCCCGCGACTATCTGTGGAGGGCTGTTTACTAGTTCAAATTGTTGTGTTCGGTTGTCCTGTAGATTCAGAGCCAAGCCCGGACCTGTCGGCCGGTCAGGCCAGCCGACCCGTGAAAGATGCCTCGAAGTATCGTTCATGATTATGGGCACAGTCTGTGTATATATGTTATTAAACAGCCCCTCATCCTTTGTCGAAAAAATGAGAGGAAAAGCCACACGAATAAGTTATCATCATCTCCACAAAGGGTATGAACTCTTATGATCATATGACAACACAGACCTTGCGCCAGTGGACTGCTTTTAGGGTGAAGGTCTGTTACTGGATGTATCATGCAGTCCCCGTCGACATCACGAGATTGTTAATATGAGACATCTAGATGTTTGCTCATGCAAGAGACGAACCAAATTTATTTCAAACAGACACTGAGAAACCAGCGGAACCTGAAGCTGGTAACGACGCTTCAAGCAGGAGCTATGCACTATGTCAGACAACATCCAGAATCCTATCTACTGTACCTACCACGCATTGCCTCGTTGTTACTAATGAGCTTGTGTGTGCAATGGCAAACAATTGGAGTGGAAGATTTCTGACAGCTTCACTTACAGATATTGCGTCACGACAGCTTCTAATAACACACTCAGACATGAAGCGGAAATCGCCCATGGCAACGTTACGTGAAGCCCCTCGCCGGTCGTACAATTCCGTTCCTTCCTTGGAAATCGTACGGATATCAGTAAATATATGTTGTAACCATCATATCTGGGGAAAAGATAGAGACCTACCTCGTGAGATCGTGATTGAGATAGTTCAACTAATTAGAATGTCGAGATATACATGTCGCGACATGGAAATAATGATCGTGTTAATAATTATCTCAGAAAATGTGTTATCAATCTTCGTATCACGAGTGGGTCGAAGAGTACATCTCTATCCCGGGTATCGGTCGTCGTTGTAACTGTAGGAAACCCATTAACAAGCCAGTTGAGCTCAGAGTCTTCTCTAATACGATTGTTTATGAATTTAGCTTCTTCACCGGTCACGTCGTCTACTGCACACGGAGTTTGACACGTCATGTTATTTTGACCTGCACAAGGGTTCTACAGCCAAATTCACAATGATGGAAGAGGCAATACTGAGTCATGTTAAACCTCAAGAAAATCCGGATCTTCCTCCAGGAGAAGATTCAGGAAGGTAAAGAAAGATGCTGCTGGAAACCCAACCACGTTGTAGTAATCACCCTCGATCTTGCGAACCAAAAGACCCCCCAGTCCCTAATTGTCGAATATTAGGCAGACCAAATGACTAATGTATAATTTACCTGAATAGCAAAACCGCCGGCTCGATCAAGGCCTTCGCCATTCTCGACGTAGGCTTCTACTACATGTCGAGGATTATCTGAGAAATAGACCAGACTTCGTTCATCCATGAACCTTCGAAAGATCACTTTCAGAACATAACCGAATACAATCATCGAACCATTCACTTCATCTGGTATCCAGGGGCTGTTAGAACTGGGTACACTGAAAAATCACAGTAAGATCCTTTTTGATAGAGCTGGTTAGTATGACTCACCCACCACAACGCCGGTGACGACTTCGCACACACCTCCGTTGATATCAAGCAGCATACGAAGGTTGTCCTCCTTTGAGGTCGGTTTTTCTAGAAGCTCCTGATTATAGCTTGGGAGTACAGAGTATGAGACATCAGAGGTAGACGGCTGGGCATGGGTCAGGACTACCGTATCGGCTAGCCTGACACATTCGTAAATACGCCCTGAGCTGAAGAGTGCTATCTACTGACCAGCAATTACAAGATCGGGTGGATTATCGGGATCCTCGTTCTATAGTCATTAGACCATATACAAGCAAGCTCCTGATGGCACGTACCACTAATCTTTCATAAACCTCGACGGCCTTTTGTGTCGCCGTTGCAACTGGATATTCATGTATATCAGTGAATGAGCTGGGAGGCAAGTTCTCTTCGAACTTGGAGGGGACAATATCCGGTGCAAGCCCCTAAAAGGACCTATTAAGTTGAGGCAGATCAGAAACGGTCAGCACGTACAAATGTACGGAGGATTTCTTGCCTTCTTGGGCTGTTGGATGCAAGAACAATGCGTTTTCCTTCCAGTTTCTTGATGATAGGAAGTTTTAAAGAGGTAGGCAAAATATGGTTGGGCATCGTTTGTGGTCGAAGAGCCTTGCTCACGTGCATTTTGGCGTGGTCTCTAATTTGTCGTGATGTTCTTCGAAGTCCGCAAGCTGAATTCAGCAGGCTTCTCGTAGTTATTGTACTCAGACTACTCAGACTGTCACTCACAGCGTTTGCCTGGCTTACCGAAATGCGCTTCAGAACGTCAATTGCGAATGTAGATACCTTTTTCAGTGAGTATTGAAGCCGGAACAAAGTATACAACGCGTTCAACAGAAATAATCCGACTAGAAATCATTCAATCAATTGAAAAACTGCAGAAAAAATGTATAATTAGGTTCACAGAGATGAACATGCACATAATTTGCAATCATGACGCGAATGAGGGTGGAATCCAGGTCTGGTCGTACGTCTGACGTTTTTTTCCCTACCATTATTGTTGCTCAAACGAGTCCTATTTGAAGGCAGATTAAGGTTGATGCCTTATTCACCGGATACCGCATCCAATCCAATGCAGACAACGAGATAACAATCGCGATCAACTCTGAAGCTCTACTTGTAGCCCTTAAATCCGCCGCATCCTCTAGCACATCAGCATACGAGACCGAAGAGGTCATCGTAAGGCTGGCGAAGAAAAATGCTCAAGCTGTGCTCACCTTCGAGATAAATGGCCTAACAAGAGTCGGACGTAAGGTTCGTGTGTCGCACGATGTGAAGATAGAAGTCATGCGCCCTACGGATATCGCGAAAATGAATGAACCAATGTGCCCCGAGCCCGACGTGATTTCTTTACCCAAATCTTTGACGTGCCATATTTCACTGACGTTGTCTCTTCTAGGTGCACATCCTGCTACCGCCCTTGCAAAAACTAAGGACCGTCGTTGATAGAATGAAAATTATGTCGGATGTTCTTGCTGTCCGGGCGAACAATAGCGGCGTTCTTCGGTTATCAATCAACACGGAAAGTGTCAAGGTCGACACGGAGTGGAAAGGCTGTACTAACCCACAAAGTGCGTCCACTTTCTCATCGGGTCTTTCTCAAGAAGTAATATCTGCGACTTAGCCCAAAATAGGCAAGAAGAGCCTGAAGGGGATCGAGATCCTGAAGAACTTTTCAGCGTCTTGGTTTCGATTCGGAGTTTCCTCAAATTTCTAAATAGCCATGTGGTCTCAACTACTACGATTGCATGTAAGTTAAATCTAAGTTTTCGTATTCCTATGTATGCATGAATATGCCAATCGCTACAGGCATTTGTCAAAATCACTGTATGATACTTTATGTCTACATTGGTGATGTCGCTGACGCAGGGGGGGTGCTGACATTTTATATTCCTGCAATCATCGATGACGAAATATGAACTCTAGAAAACTTGTACAATACTTGGTATACCCTAGATAAAACGATACCCGTCTACCGATAGCCTTATTAAACATTACGCGCACAACGATGCCAGTGGTTCATGCCCGGTATTGTGAAAATCGGAGGAAGGGTGTACCTGTCCACTAGTGGTCACTCGAATTTTAGCCATGGACAGGATGCAATCAAGACCTACGGTGTAAAGATAATCATAGCCCGTGATCTAAGGATGTCAGTGAGATTGTCACTGGGAAGCGGAAAAAACTGTGATTGGAGCTAGGGGCTGCGGCCATGCTACTACCCTAACCAAGTTTAGCGCGTAGCTCAACCATAGCTAGCACACTGCCTCGAGACCCTTTCCATATGTCTGCCTTGGCGCGTCCCAACTCGCGATTTGCTTGTGAGGAAGTCAAAAAGCAACCGTTCGGGTAAAATCTGAAATTGTATGTGCTTATCACGCAGAGGCATCTGAGAATGCTCCTTGCCATTGAACTTCATATTTACGATGAACCGAGGAACCTGCAAATAGGAGTTTGTGATCGCTTTATGTCCAAATGATCACTATTCCACTGGTACATGATTATCGTAGAGCCTTGTCTTCATGCTTTCCTTCAATTTCTATCGCAACTCGTGCCCCACGTCTACGCTCGTGTCTTCGTCATAAAATTTGTGTTACTGGTTTCTGTTGCTGATTTCTCTAAGTGTGCTCCATCTCAGGTTCGTGTCTGGGGGGTTTATCAATACTAGTGCAAGATAACGTCACGGTTTGAAAAGCTACTCCACTGACGCAGGACCATCTTCTGGCATTGCCTCAGAACTCCGCTGCCCAACGAGCAACAGACCCGACTAGCACAAGAAGTGAGTTATCGATAGGTGAATCAGCAGATTGTCTCTGTTTCTAAAGAAAAAGGACTCTTTTATATGAAGACACGAGCATGGGCATTGGAAGGGTGAAGGAAGATGTAAATACCAGGAAATATGCCACCAGCTGAGAAGGCATAGTAGATCGGATCACCGTTGAATCCTTTATAGACTCTGTTTCGAAGCGAAATGCTTATGCCTTTGTGAAAATCCGCACGAGGATTATCATCATTCCCGTTCTTGCGAAAGAAGATCAGCGGCGTGCGTTGTGGAAACCAGGAAATATGTCAGACCTTATTGCAAGCTGACGACAGATATTCTCGTAGTATGTAAGTACCCTCCTTATCTGTCACAGCAGCCACTTTTGTTACAGACGATTGAGATCTATATACATGGGATAGGACGACGTGGGGTCAAATGAAGAAATGGAATCTCTGAAAGGCAGTTGAAGAGCACAAGTATGATACTGTGCGTCCTGGATCACTGGCACGAGGGGAAAAATGAGGTTCCATATTCCCAGAGTTATCGGCGATGAAATAGGATCTGTAAAGATCCTGTACAGTACTTGCTATACTATGCCCGTCAGCGATCCTATCAACAAAACTATCCCCACAAGAACTATCTTGGAAGATCGGAATAAGGGCTGGCGACACAATTGTGGTCCACAAGTGATTTTGCGGGTATGCACCTACCCACTAGTGGCAACTCCGAGATAAGCAACACTGCCTGAAACCCTAGACCGAATGGCACCTACTGGTATGGGAAATCTTTAATCTGTTTTATTGAGAACAGGACGGTTTAACCGATCAAAAGCAGATCGGGAACTTTTGAGGAGATAAAAAAACGCCACCCATATAGTGAATAATGTTCCAAACTCCACATAAACGAGATCACTTAGGGTTCCAGTCGGAACACGCACGAAATCAGGCACGCCAGAGTCACGATGTGCAATTGAAAAAAGATATGCTGATTGTGGATCAAACACAGATGAGACCTCGTTCGGAAGACGTGGCAAGCCCGATGATGGGATGGGTAACGCGTCTGAACAGATAATCGATGAGCCAGCCAGCTTCAGAATGTGCATCAAAAGCAGCCTCACCCTCACCGATGACAGGGCAATAAAAAAAACCGACAGGCCAAGCAAGGTCTGCCGAATGGTAGCCCGTTGACTGGTCTTTGGAAAGACCCCCGTAGCGCAGATGTAAGGGCAATTCCACATGAATTTCATGTTGATTATCAGCATGGTGTACGTTGAGAAGGAGATGAGACCCATTTTGTGATATTGCTCCTACTGGAAGTTCCAGATTTGATTGACCCCAGTGCCTGAAGGTATAAGAGGCTTCATAATGTACAAGTTCATAGGGATCCACGAAAATCAGCGGTGAAAGAAAGAAATACAGATACAGATGGCAGTTGGAGAGAAGTTGTGTCTCGTTCAATGTTATGATGGTATCAGATACTGGGTGGTAGCCATTCTGGAAGACAGAGTGAACCAATTGCGCCATGGAGAGTAAAACAGGGGTCTGAAGTTGTTTGGAAGGTCTTGCAAAATATGTGCAATCAAAATGAAAAACATGTTCCCATGGAAACCGCGGCAATTGTGGCATTCAGGCCGTGCCACGGGCCACCAACAAACTAGTACTTTTACAACATACGGCGTGTCTACATGAGTCGACTTTCGTGCAGAATGAAAAACCCGGAAAGCAATGGTGGCATGGTAGTTTTCATGAGTAACATACGCAACTAGGCTTACGAATCATCGAATCATGGACGACCAAAGTTCCTGCACAAATGACTATCAGTATGCTGAAGAAGGCAGCATTTTATGGCAAGTACGCACAGGAATCTGCGTCACCGGTTAGTAAATAGCCCAGCAACATCTTTCATGTCCAAGATGTGTACACCTGCTTCTTCCAGCTCTACCTCGACTTCGACCTCAATGCGATTAGCTGGGGTGATGCCTCCGCCGTGTAGCACTTCTATCCTATCATGTGTTGCATGTGAACCTCGGATTATCAGAACCTCGTTGCCCCTCTTCAACGCATCGTTACACGTTGCTCTAATCGAATAATCTGTCAGGAATCCTGCGACGATGATCTCGGCATCAGCAGGTATGACGTCTCCCAGATTTGTTCCCGCAAACGCGTTGTTTTTTCGTTTATCAATAACTAGCTCGGAGCGTTCGGCTTCGAAGATAAGCTCCCACCCCGACGCCTTTGGTTCATCCAAATCGCCCGGGTCACCAGAGTTTCGTACGTGGACAATGAGAGGTTGAGGATGTGCGAGGCGTGCATGCATGAGGATGCAGGAAATGTTTTCCTTGACCCTTTTAGATGCTGGTACACCGCCCTCTAGTGGGTCAAGTAGCATGGATTTCTGGATATCGAGCAGTAACAACACTCGTCGAGATGTTAATGCAATATTAAGTGCTTCCTGCTCGCACAAGGTCATCTGGGACAAAGTTCTATCGGGTGCCAGGAGTATTCTAAAATTCGCAGAGGCGAGACTGGCAACGAGTTTGAAGCAAAGATGCGCAAAGGCCTAGGCGAGCATCAAGTAATCAGTTGACAGGGGATTGACTGAAGATTACTGAGATGCAGAGACTAAACAACCAATAGACTACGTGGTGGTGGAGGCGCCTGCAACGTGCAACGGGCAAAATGATCGGGTAGATCAGATCTGGGCAGTCAATGCAGGCCACATAACTCAACTTGAGCCGTTATGGAAAGCACCGAACGGATGACAGAACTTGGGGAATATAGAATGTTCCAGCGCAATCAGAATGCAGTGAATCAACGTAAAAGCGGCGGTAGGAGATAACACTTCCCCAACTATCCGAAGACGGGGAAAAACAGATCAGGAAATAAAGGCGCATCGGGTTGTAATAGCCGGACACGAGCTTGGGGATTGGCCGAGTTGAGTTGGCCACTGACTTATAAAAATGCAGGGACAGGAGAGTAAGACTGCCTTCCTGCTACGTACAACACGGTTCGTGATCATTAAGGGACTTGAGCCAGGCTGAGGGGTCGATCCAAGAAGTTGGGGTAAAAAGTAATTGACTCAGGAGACAGTTACCCAATTGTAGTAGAACGAACACTTAAAATGATTAGGACTCTTCGTGGAATGTCAAAGGTTACTGGGCTCGGTTTATGCAGGGTCTTCCGACTTCATCTTCACAGCAGTGATAGAACCAAATAGATCAGTCGTTCCATTGGAACATCTAGTGTAAATCCAGCATTGAGCGCCACAATAATTCGGACCAGTGCTGATTCGGAGATGGCCGTCGCTCTAGGTTGACTAGGGTTGTCATAACAAAAATATCTTTCAAAGAACTTCACGGCCAGAAGTGAATGAGAAATCGCCGATATGTTCGTCATATGACACATCTTCTGTTAAATCACCAAGAGAGCGAGCTCGTACGTCAAAACAGAAAAACTTGGCATCGGGTGGAATGCGGACAGATTATCACTCCGCATCGCGAAATACTAGCCCATAAAAGGCAGATCCTGAAAAAGATCATCAGGTGACAGGTATATCCTCCGCGTGTATTAGCATCCAGGAGTTCAGTTTCAATGCCGAGGACCTAAATCAAGCATAGGTAATAAAGGGTACGAACGTCGATATCGGCCAAACGGCTTACCTTTTTACCAATGTGGGAGGTGTCAACCGAATAAGGACGAGCTTAAACCCGTGCGCTTAAGCGTGTGCTCATCGAATTTTGCAGCACAAGGTACAGGCTGAAGGAAGAAGTGGTCAAGGAAAAGATCCCCAAATGTGTGTGGATGCACTTGAGGTTTGAATTAGATATGATCGGGGCCTCGGGGAATCCTGCCGAGTGGTCGGCCATCAAGTGCTGGTGGGCAAAAAGTCCCGTAGGAGAGAAAGCTTTGCAAATGAAATCCAAAAATGAGTTCTACAGGTAACTCGAGAACGTAAGTGGTAAAAGAACATCAAGTACCGCGGGATTTCGTCCTGCCGCAGATTTGCTAAGTGGAAGTGATGGTCAATTCCGAGTTTCATTAAGATTCCCGTCTTTATGTTCTTGGAAACCATTCCATTCCATTGTTCAATTTCATTCTATACATTAGGGTAAGAAGGCCGACACTCCGTGATAAACAGCGTCCATGGGGCAAGAACAGAATCGTGATTTATTTAACAGACTCGGGCCTTCATCCGGCCTTACAACCCTTTTTGTGCCTTGGCCAGTCAGCCTTCTGACATTTTCGACCAGACGGCTGGCAGTAAACGGCTTTCTTGCACTGGCCACACCTCAGCAGCTTGATATCTTCCCTTCCACAGAACGTGCAGCACATATCTCCTCTTTCCGCTCGCCTCTTGTCCTCCTTATCCAAGGCCACTTGAAGCTCCTTGCGACTCCTCGCGACAATCCTCCTTACAGCCCATCCATCCGTGTCCTCAATATCCACGTTACCACCGTGCGACAAGAACCACTCGAAAGAAACCGTTGCTTTTCTAATCGCCTCTGGATTATTAAATTGAAAGATTTGGCAAATCTCCTGGGCAACGGTGCACCCATACCGATTCCTGTGATTGACGTCACCACCCGCGTCGTATAGTATCTGCGCATATTCGAGGTCGAATCCAGGTTTGGTGGAGAAGCAATGGGATAGGGCCGTTGTCCCAGAGAGGTCGACGCCGTCCACAGCCACTTTAGCAGTGTCAATCAGATACCGCGCAATTTCTAGATATTTAGAACGGTTGCTCGGAAATATCTGCATAAAGAGACCTAGAAGATTGAAAATAGGCGTCTTTGTTGGTCCCCAGCGAAGGTCGTAGAGCTCTTTAGAAGCGGCCACCCAAGCTGCGTTGTTGGCCTCCTCGCTTTGTGGGGATCCTGACTTTTTAAGTTGTTCCCCCACACGCAGCATAAAGTTCATTTCAATCAGCATGAGATGGCCGCTTGCTATATTTTGTCCGAAGTCATCAAGATCACGGCCAGGCTCCATACAGATGGAGGTAAAGTGGGTTCTGAGACGTTGAGATTCAAATCCATGAAGCATATCGTTGGTCTGAATGAGCTCTTCTATTGAGCTTTGGGGAGTAAATTTGAGTACGAAACGTCACGAGAGCAAATGAGTCCAATCACCGTCCTTGTCGTGGGTCATCTCTGTATCTAGACAACGCATTCAAGCGCCTTCGTTGCTCCGAATTCATGCTTGTTCTGGTATATAAGGGCGGGACCGGCCCTTAGCAAGCTGCGCCAAAGAAGATGAATGTGCAGGTCAAGCCCGAGCTCAGTCCTGCGACTTGAGATCTTCAGAGCCCACGTGGACGTTCTGATGCGATCATGATTCAGAGAATGACTGAGGACAAACTAAAGCAGTATAATATATCATTGAAACTATCCATATCACCCCGCGCTGACATTCACCTGAAGCCCAGGAATTGGCTAAAACGAGACTATAACTCGCAGTCGTATCTCAGTTTACTAGTACTACAGGAGGCTAAATGACTGCTTCATTCCTAGAGCCGAAGAGGTCGAACAGCTGCGCACAAACATTGGGCAATTTGTACAAGCCTGCTAATCGTTACTTATCGTGAAACTTGCCCAAATGATCTGCTGGCCTGGATCTGAAACGCTATGGGCAACGACAAAAAACAGAGCCTCAGTTTGTGCCCAGAAGGGAGAGAATAACTATAATTCTCATACCTACAGTTGATGTAGTAAGGGATTGCGAATGAGTTGAGGGAGTTAATTGAGGATGAATTGGGGGTGTTGATAAGGGAGGAGATGAAGGTGAGGGAAATATAGATGGAGGGGATTGAGAATGGGTACGAGTACGTGGATGAAGGTGGCCACGGGTGTTTTCATTGAATACACGTTAAGATCACGAACACGTCATCGATGATGACCCTCTTCATACCCAACAAATATAGCTTCGAAGCATTTGATTTTGCCTTTATGGCGAGTTTTGAAATGGTGCAGTACAAAACACTGGCAACCCCATATGCAAAGATGTCAAAGATCCAGTTTGGATCCATTCATGAGTTCATGTGGTGTGATGAGAGCAGGGAGCGTAGATATCATGAGATGATTCTCAAGGTATTGGGCAGTCAGAGCCGTGTTGCCAAGGAAGGACATTGGAAGACCTGATTCAACCATGAGGGTTTGGGCAGTATCCTCAATGTTCTAATGTAATGTTTGGCTTTACTGTTCTGCTCATGGGCAGAAGCTGCAGTAGATTGAAGGATGATACCCTTCAAGTCAAAATGTTTTTTTTTTATGTTGGCAGACATAAAGTAAACCTGACTGACCCAGATGGCAGCAGATCAACCCTCAGTAGTGGCAATGAAGCCTTTGGGCCCAAATTTGATATGGGGTTGGGAAGAAACATCATGAGTGTGCAATTACTAACCCTAGTGATTCCATGATAGAGGGGGGTATCCACCAACCAGATGGGTCAGGTTTACTTTATGTTGGGAGACAGTTCAAAGATATCTGTGATGAACTCTTTCATGCTGTCACATTAAATGGTCCTGACCAAGTACCTGGACTTGAGTTCCTATTTGTGCTTGAACTGTATGGGCAACCTCTGGAGGCTGTGGCTAAGTCACACAACTGGCAAAGGGAGATCCAAAGTATATTCAATGTCTGTGAGAAGTTCTAGAGGTCTAACTACTCACCTGGCAGAGGGAGATTCAAAGAGAACAAGTCTGAGGATTCTTAATGCCAGTGTTTGGAAAATTGACTCTAGAGCTCCTAATAAAAACACTACATAACACCAAGTCCAGAGTTCAATCCCAAAAGTGGAAGTTCATCTTAATAGGCCTTGTAATGGGCCTTGATCTCCAGCCTCCTGAGGCATAGCTACTACAAAGTAGTACTGGTGGATAGCTCTGGTTTGAAAGTACTTGTCCCCAAAAGATGGAAGGGTGGGGATGCAAGGACAGCTCATAACACAGAAAACAAGAATGGGGTCTGACTTGGACAGGTCCTCTGACATGAACCACCTCAAAATAATTTACAATCTGATCCTTGGTAGACAGAGGAGCTATACTCACATAATTGAAACTGATTGTCAAGGATGGAGTGAAAATGTAAGGGGATGGTCCTGTCTGGACTGTCCAATTCTATTCCAGGCTTAGTCCAAGGATGATCCATCATTCTAGTGCATCCAACATACTGCCTGTCATGCCCTGGACTCTCCCATCCTCATTAGTCACTTTCCATAAATCAAATACATAGACATTACTCTGTATAGATTATTGTTAGTCATTCTTCCTTACATACTGTGGCCCAATGAATAGGTATAACATTAGTCATCATTACTAGCAATGTAGTATATAGGCCAGTCTGCAAGATAGAATAGTATATAGGCCAGTCTGCAGGATAGAATATCCTCAAACCAAACAATAGCAGTGTTCACCAGGTCTATTCATTGATCTGACTGTAAGATCCCCAGTGTTGTTTCCATGCCTTGCTTGCTGTGCTCACCCTCTGCCCAACTCTTGGTTGCCTCTGTGCCCCCTTAACTCTTGCTCATTGCTTGGGCTGCTTGCTTCTGCCAGATAAGTCTGCAGTAGCAATTGTCTCCTTACAGGTTGTTCAGTCTCCTACACTGTTTGTCCTTCTAGCTCACAGTACACTGCCCTACCCCCTACTATGTCTTTTGACTTTGACTCTGACTCTACCCCTCCAATTCACCCCCCTACAGCAGCCCCCCTGGCTCATCCCCCTGGTGTTGTTTCTGGCACTCCCCCAGTTCTTGTGGAAGGCAGCATTCTGAACCAGTTGTAAACTCTTTGAACCACTGATAATGTTCTTTGGTCTCAGTAATAGCCTGGTCACTTTCCAGACAATGATGAATGACATTTCTGTGATCTGGTTGCAGAAAGCATTGTTTGTGTGTATTTTGACAATATTCTCATCTACATGAAAACATTGGAAGAATATTGTCAGATAACACACATTGTCCTGGAATGCCTCCACCAACACCAGCTCTACCTTAAGCCTGAGAAGTGCAAGTTTGAGCAGACTAAGGTCAAGTATCTGAGTTGGATCATCTCTCTATGGGATGGCTAAGATGGACCTAGTTAAGGTGGCAGAAGATTCCAGCAGACTATGAGGAAGAGACAGACAGAGGATAAGATGAGGAGGAAGGTGAGAATAGGTATTTTAATAAATCTTTAGATCAATAGCAGTTTTCAGCAAATACAGAACACAGTGATGTGTAAGGGAATGTCAGCTATAGATAGTCCTAACCAAGCCCCCCACTCACAACCTGATGCTCATGTCAAGCAGGTGGTGAGCAAGCCAGCCAAGGGCCAGCAAGCAAGAGGCAGGCATCCAATGAGAGGCAAAGGTGGAAGGTGAGGCAGAAGGCAAGGGGCTGCACTGGCTGAGCTCACAGTCATGCTAGTGAATAAACCTGGAAGCAATGCTATTGTCTGGACTGGGGATATTCTATCCCCAGGTCCACCTTTATACTACAAGGCTACTTGATGACTAAGTACCTATGACTACTAAGCTGGAGGCTGCTGACTACAACCTATTGACTAAGCAGAGGCTGATGACTACAAACTATTGACTAATTGGGCCTGGTAGTAGAAGGATCAATGATTGACAAGAATATGCCATGTGCCAAGCACAGCATACCCATTAGGCCTGGGAGCCAAGACAGTGAGGGAGTAAGAAGGGGCCAGGCAGTCCAAAGGTCAGCTAGATAGAGGTGCCAATTCTGTTGGACTAAGCTAGGCAAGGGTGGGATGGTCCAGAGGCCAGTCCCCTTACATCACCCCCCCTCAAGGTCCATCAACCCAATGGACACAACTTCTGGTGGGTAGAGACTGTCACTCAAGGGCACAAAGAGCAGCCTGAGTGAAGTAGAGAGAGCTAAGGGAGCAGCCAGGGCTCAATGATAAAGAGTGTGGTGGTTTAAGCCAGTTTGTAGTTGTAGAGCACCATACACATAATGTAGAGGTGGTGGCAGTAGGAGGTTTGACTGACAGCCAGCCAGTGAAGAGGTAACCACAGGCAACAGCAAGTGACAAGCAAGCAGCAAGCAATTAAGCAAACAGCAGGTGAGGGGCAAGCTGTATGATGAGCAGTGGAGTCAACAGTAGGCAGGGGTGTGCAGGGAGTGGGAGGCCAAATGCATGAGTGGTCATCTGGTGCTAGGGTGAAGGCCAACATGGCTCTGGAGACCAAGGAGGTGGCAAGTGACAAGTGGGCAGCAAGCAATTAAGCAGGTGGCAGGTGAGGGGCAAGCAGCCCAATCCAAGGGCAGGGGTGTGAAGCATGTAGGGTGGCATGTCAGGGTAGTAGAGTAGGGTTATGCCTGGCAAGAGCAAGTAAGGAGTAGGGTTGGTGCAGCAGGCTAGAGAGGGGCACTGCATAGGAGTCCAGACAACCTGCAAGAGGATGTTGGCTGTGGATAGTCCTAACCAAGCCCACCACTCACAACCTGATGCTCATGTCAAGAGGCAGGTGGCAAGCCAGCCAGCCAAGGGCCAGTGAGCAAGAGGCAGGTGTCCAACAAGAGGCAAAGGTGGAGGGCAAGGCAGAAGGCAAGGGGCCACACTGGCCAAGCTCACAGTCATGCTAGTGAATAAACCTAGAAGCAATGCTATTGTCCAGACTGGGGATATTCTATCTCCAGGTCCACCTTTATACTACAAGGCTACTTGATGACTAAGTACCTATGACTACTAAGCCAGAGGCCACTGACTACAACCTATTGACTAAGTGGAGGCTGATGACTACAAACTATTGACTAAT
>JAGGAV010007936.1:0-28504 GCA_017657295.1 Termitomyces sp. DKA64 | reverse complement strand
TCTGCCAGGTGAGTAGTTATGTCCATAGACCCTTGTACAGTACTGAATAGACTTTGGATCTCCCTCTGCCAGTTGTGTGACTTAGCCACAGCCTCCAGAGGTTGCCCTTACAATAACTCATGCTAAGGATAACTTATGTAGAATGTGGGCTGTGAAGAAATGTCATTCAGAAGATTGAAGTCCAGAAAATAGGAAGGATCAGAGTTAGAGAGAGTGATCATGATACATTTGGTCAGTTGTGGTAGTATAAAGAAGAGAGGAGAATGTCAAACTCCATTTGCCTGCATGTGACATGTGTGACCAATGTGACAGGTCACATCAAAGGAGTGTATTTGCCCTGCCTCCACTCAATGGCACTCACACTCAACCAAGTCAAGGATCTTGACTATCCCACTCTTGTTGCTAGTGGAAACTGTACTTACCAACAAGCTCTCTGAGAATTGGCTGATATCTGGTTACTTCTACATTTACACTAATTGCAACCTATTGAATCCCATTAGACACCTCCTACAATCTCACAACATCATGTCAAACAATTTTTCTAACTTGCCAAACAATCAATAATGCATTTCAATCTCAGCCACTCTATAGCAGAACTTTCTCCAATGGAAAACAACTGGTTTATCATGTAACAATGCCTCATTTTCTGGTAACTTCCTTCCTTTGACAGCTTTACATTACATTAATCTCACCTACAGACTGTCTCTGACTCTCAGAATAATGTATGTGGTACTGATTACTTATGATCTTATTATCTAATATAACTATGAATTGGAAATTTTGCACTTTTGGCTATTGCCAGACAAGCTCAGAAATTGACATGGGGGTCCAGATCCCCCCAGATCAAGTTCTCACTGGGGTTGGATCCCTAACAAATCCAGAGGTGGGAGTTGTGCCCACTGTCTATCCACTGTCTATAAGTACTAATCCTAGGAATCCTAAGGTTTAGTAGGGTGTTGGCAGTGAAATTTCTGGAGCTTAGCAGGGATGCTGGTAAGGTTCTTTTGCAGATCTCAAGTGTCATCTTTGGGCCCATAGCCCTTATGGTGGATTAGATAGTGAGGACAACTGTGGACAAGTCATGAGTCAAGGGTGTGGTCAACCCCATAATGGTATTTGCTTTTGACTTTGACAGGTGGTGGTTGGCTGGAGTGCTGTCCAGGGAAGGGATTTGGGGCATGATCCTTAAAGAGGCACACATAAATTTTGGGATGGAGGCCTCTCAGATGAGTAAGTCAAGTTTGTAGGTGTAGGTCAAGACCTTCCAGAGAACCTTGAAGGGACCAAGTTACTTGTGGTCAAGCTTAATTGGGTTAAACTGGAGAACAAAGTTTTGCCAACCAATTTGAGAGTTAGTTGCATGGAGCCAAGGGAGGCCAAGGATGAGAGGGGTGGAGTCATAGAGCTTGGTTACTAACAACCAGAGGTCTTGTTGCATGCCATTGGTAAAAGTGGTGGTAATTTTCACATAGTGGGCAATGTCATAAGCAGAGGTGGAGCCACCATTGAAAGGCATAGGTAGATGGAGATGGGTAATCTTTGGGGGTGAGCACCACCAGGGAGGCATCAATCAAGTTGTTGGTAGTGCTGCTGTCAATGAGGGTGTTGATGAGAGTGGTGGAGGAGAAGGGCTTGGGATGATTGCAAGGGGAGGTATATTGAAAGGGTGTCCAAAGGTAGAGTTGTGGTGTAAAGATGTGTAACCAGAGGGTGGAGAAGATATCAAGGTCTGATCTGCAGTTTAGTGTGCCTTCAAGCTCTAAAGTGCTGGATCATTTTTCATGAATTGGAAGTCACAGTCTTTGCCATCAATGGTCCAGATGGCTCATCTCATGGCCTGACATTTAGGGCAGGTACTCATAAGGTAACCCTGCTCCACTGCACAGGATACAAGTGCCTTCTCTTCATTGTTTCTCCTGGACCTCATCAGGTACATTGAACCAAGGCCTACTCCTGAACTAGTTGGCATATAAAGCTTCCTCACTGTCTGGAAGGTCCCAGGCATCAGTTGAGTCCAGGGGTGTGTTGCTGCTGGAGGTATTGGATGCTGGGGCTGTCAGGGGACTACCCTTTTCTGACCTCCACCCCTGTCCAACACCAACTCTTCTTGCCCATTTCTGCATCCCCAAGGCTCATTCAACAACTCCAGGGCATTCTACAGGTCTCTGGAGGTCTCCAGAGATCTCCAGAGACCCCCAGAACTTTTCATGATCCATCATTGCATACTTTGGCTAACTCCAGTCACCTACACAGTCATTCCCATGCCTCTGCCACTCCCTGATGTGCCCCACCAAGCAGAGGAGATCCTTAGACTTGTTCTCTTTGGATTCCCCTCTGCTAGGTAATTAGTCTACTATTTGTATTATCTATTACATATCTAATATACTTTGGATTCCCCTCTGCTAGCTGCATAATTTAGCCATCACTCCTGGAGGTTGCCCTAACAGCAGAACAAGTCTCTTATCCTGGTCTGGAAGCCCCTTATAGCCTGCACAGAATCTCTGAGCCACTATCTGTCACTTCTCTACCAGGCTTAAGCTCCTGTGGTATTCTATGTCTCAGCCAGCCAATCCAAACACTCCCCAGAGGGCCCAGCCCCACAGGACATGGCCTGGACTTGCCTGCTACACCTAGAGAATCAGGTGCAATTAACCCAATCTTCCCTCACACACCACACAACCCAACTCTCCACCCTCTGCCAAACCACCAAACTCATCTCCCAGTCCCTCCAGGCACTACTAGAGCACCTGACTCCTACCTCCATGCCACTCCCAGCCATTAAAACACCCCCAGTGGCTCTCATTGCCTTCCCAGTGGCTCCAGTAGCCCCCCAAGCATGCATTCCTCACCCTGCACTCCCTGACACATATGATGGCAACTGCTCTGATGGAGAGCATTTCCTCCCATCCTGCCTCACCTACATCTATCTCACTAGGGATGCTTTTGATTTTGATGCACTGAAAATAGCCTGGGTCTTGTCATGCATGAAGATGGGGCATGCCTCCACCTATGCACTATGAGTGTATCAACATTCTGGAGGTGTTGGGAGTTTTGCAGATTGGGCAGCCTTTGAAAAGGACTTCCAGGTGGAGTTCTTTCTTATCAACCCTGCCAAAGCTGCAGCCTTAGTGCTATGTGACCAGGAGCAGTACAGGCAAGGAAAAAAGATGCTGGATGAGTATATTGACTCCTTCTGGGCACTAGTCAAGCAAACAGCCTACCCCAACAGCCTCCAACTGTGCCTCACATTCTAGGATGGCTTGCATCCCATGCTACTGGAATGCATCAATAACTTTGCCAAGGGCTGCCCAGACAATGAGCAGATCACCTCCTGATATAAAGTGGCCCAGGATCAGTGGCAGCTTATGGAGATTTAATGGGACCTACATCGCATGCACCCAACTCACCACCCTGCCCCCATCTCCACTTTCTAGTACACTGCCCCTGTTCCCCTGGCACCTGCCTCTGCTCTGGCCAGCTCTGCCCCATGACCCTTACTACCAGGCATCCCCATAGATGTTGATGCTACCCAGCAGCACTGCACCACACTGCTGCTGTGCCAGAGATGCCAGAAATCCAGGCATTTCACATGGCACTGCCTGTTGGGTCTTGAGGTATGTTACCTTTTCATGGCAGAGCAGGAGGGGCTTCTTCTGCAGCTGTTGGCTGTGAAGGACATGGCTGGAGACCCTTCACCAGACAAGCTGGCACCAGAGTTGACCCTGGAGGAGAGCGGCACTTGCACCCTCCTCCTAGGTCTGGAGGAGGATTTTTAGTCAAGTGGTGGATAAGATGTATGCCTCTGTTACCAAGTACTAACCAGTTTGTGTGTCTGTCAATAGAAAATAAAATTGCTTCCATTGATATTGATGACCTTAAGACAACAGAACCTCAGTACTCCCCTCCAGATATATAAACACCAACTCCAGACTCCAAGTCAGGCCCACCAATGCTGGGCAGACCTTGTCTGGGCTACCCAGCATGGGAATGCCAACTGCCCTGGCAGTACATGGTAGCTGCAAACCCCTCAGTGAACTCCCTGTGCCTCAATGTGGAAATTAAGACCATGGACATCCAGCAGGCCTGTGGAGTCACTGCCCTCCTGAACAGTAATGCTATGAAGTTGTTCCTAGACTTGGAGTTTGTCCAGCACCACCACCTGACCATGCAGCTGCTCTCCCAGCCCATTCTGGTGTTCAACATTGATGGAATGCCCAATGAGGCCAGGGCCATCAACTCCATGGTTGACCTTGTCCTCCACTACCAAAACCATGCAGAGCAGGCTGTGTTTGCCATCACCAGCCTAGGTAAGCAGGACATGATCTTTGGATTCACCTGGCTTTGGGAGTGCAACCCCAAAGTGGACTGGGCCTGAGGTGAGGTGACCATAAGCCAATGTCCCTGGAGGTGCACTGCCTGTGCCACCAAGGTCAGGAAACAGTGCTGAGCTGCAGTTTGAGAGTGCACAGCTATTTGGGCTTGTCAGGTGGGCCATCTCCCCTTTGGAGATCTGGATCTTCTGGACCCCCTGCCCTTGGCATTCATCCATAGAGAGGCCCTCTACAAGGATGACTGGAGTGGTGGCAGGGCCCTTGAGGAGGATCTGTTAGGGGAGTTTTGCAGCTTGTGCAACTCAGAGTCCCCAGACAAAGCCATGGAGACTGGAGATCAGATATATGCCACCACCCTATGCTCCCTGCCCTCTATTGCAGAGATCCAGGCCAGCCAGACCTCTTCTCAGCAGCTGGCCCAGGCCTTTGCAGCAAGTTCCATGCCCTAGGAGCTCTGAAACATTATACCTCTATATCTCCATGCATTTGAGGATGTGTTCTCCAAGGCCTTGTTCAACTTGCTTCTGGAGTGCAAACAGTGGGACCATGCCATCAAATTAATACTGGACTCTAAGCCTGCTAGCTGTAAGGTCTACCCACTGGCACCAAAGGAGCAGGACAAACTCAATGCCTTCCTACAGGAGAACTTAGCCTCCAATCACATCTTCCCCTCCAAATCCCCAATGGCCTCTCTGGTCTTCTTCATCAAGAAGAAGGATGGCTCCCTCCAACTAGTCCAGGACTACTAGGTGCTTAATGCCATGATGGTGAAGAACTGCTACCCCCTCCCTCTCATCTTGGAGCTCATCAACAATCTCTGGGGAGTGTGGTACTTCACCAAAGAGACATCTGGTGGGGCTACAACAATGTATGGATTCAGGAGGGAGACGGCTGCCTTCTGGACCAACTGGGATTGTTTGAACCTCTTGTCATGTTCTTTGGACTCACTAACAGCCCTGCCACCTTCCAGACAATGATGAACAACATCTTCCAGGACCTGATAGCAGAAGGTGTAGTGTATGTATACCTTAACAACATCCTCATTTACACTAAAACACTAGAGGAGCACCACTGGGTCATGCACATTGTCTTGAAATGCCTCTGCCTTCACCAACTCTATTTCAAACCAGAGAAGTGTGAGTTTGAATGAATCCAGATCAAGTATCTCAGGTTGATCATCTTGCACAGAGCCATGGAGATGGATCTGGTGAAGGTGGCAGGTGTGGTGGAGTGGCTGGAGCCCAAGAACAAGAAGGAAGTGCAGGCCTTCTTAGGGTTCACCAACTTCTACTGGAGGTTCATCCAGGATTTCTCCCACTATGCCCAACTGTTATTTGACCTCACTGCTAAGGATACTGCCTGGAGATGGCAATCCCTGAAGCAGATGGCTTTCAACAATCTCAAGTGCAGCATCACCTCTAGACCTGTTCTCCTCTTTCTGGACAATGACTCCCCCTTCCAGGTAAAAGCCAATAGCTCTGACTTTGCCACTAGAGCTGTTCAGTCACAACAATCTCAGGAGGACAAAAAGTGGCATCTGGTGGCCTTCTACTTGAAGAGTCTGAACATGGTTGAATGCAATTATGAAATCCATGACAAGGAGATGCTGGCCATCATCTGGTCCTTTGAGGAATGGCAGTGTTTCCTAGAGGGTGCATGGCATAAGTTCAAAGTCTGGATGGATCACAAGAACCTCAAATATTTCCAGACAGCCAGGGAGCTTGATTGCCAACAGGCCTGGTGGTCCCTCTATTTAGCCAACTTCAACTTCTTGCTGCACCACAAGCTGGGCCAGAGCATGGGGAAGCCAGATGCCCTGTCTTGAAGAGCAGACCACAGTACCAGGGGAGATGACAACAGTAACATCATGCTCCTCTGGCCCAAATTGTTTGCAATCTGAGCCATGGAAGGCCTAGCTGTTGAGGAGGCAGAGGTGGAGATCCTCCAGGACATCTTATGGGGCAATTGGGACAGTCTGTAGGAGGAACTGGTCACTTGGGTGGCCTAGATGCTCAAGTCCAGATGCACCACTAGTGTCAAGTCAGTCCATATAGACAAATGATCCCTCCATGACAGACTCCTGACCTTCCAGGACTGTATCTATGTGCCCAATGACCCAGAGCTCCACCAGAGGATCATAGAGCAACACCACAACTCCTGGATTGCAGGACACCCAGCTGGTGGAAGATGCTAGAGCTGGTGTCCCAGAACTACTGGTGGCCCCAAATGTCCCAGTATATTGGATCCTACACTAGTACATGTGATCTCTGTCTCCAGACCAAGCCTCAATGCTGCCTTCCCTCTGGCCAGCTGCACCCCCTGCCTATCCCTGTGGAGGGATGGAGCATCACCTTGGTAGACTTCATTGTAGAACCCCCCAATGCCCATGGCTACAATGCCATCATGGTAGTGGTGGACCTCTATAGCAAGCAAGCACACTTCATCCCCACTCACACCACTTGCTCCACCATGGATGCTGCCAACCTGTATCAGAGAAACATCTGGAAGTTGCATGGCCTCTCTAATGCCTATGTATCTGACCAGGGCCCACAATTTGTGGTGGACTTCACTTGGGAGCTCTACAAACTACTCAACATGAAGCTGCACACCTCCACTGCCTACCACCTGCAGTCCAATGGCCAGACTGAGCACATGAACTAGGAGCTCAAACAATACCTCTGCCTCATCTGCAACAAGTGCCAGGATGACTGGGACAAGCTCCTCCCTGATGCTGAGTTCCAGTACAACAATCATGTTCACATGGCCACCCAGTATTTCCCCTTCTTCCTGGACACCAGATATTACCCATGCATGAGCTTTGAACCCTGAGCCCAACCTTTGGAGAATGAGGCAGTGAATGAATTTGTAGACTGGATGAAGATTGTGCAGGAAGAGGCATGGGCAGTGCTGGCAAAGGCAAAGGATGACATGACACAGTACTATAACCATGGAAGGACCCTGATGCCCCAGTACAAGCCTGGAGATTGAGTCTACCTGGACACCTCCAACATTACAACCACCTGGTCATTGAAGAAGCTTTTGCACCAGCAATTAGGACCCTTCACAGTAGAATGACAGGTAGGGTCCCTAGCTTATTGATTCTGGCTCCCTATGGGAATGTGCCAGCTCCATCCAGTCTTCAACATGGTCAAACTGACTCCAGCCCCAGCAGACCCTATGCTGGGACAACACCCAATGTCTCTGCCCCCTCCAGTGGTAGTCAACAACAGTGAGGAGTACAAGGTGGAAGAGATTCTGGACAGCCATCTATTCTGGTGGGGACTACAATACAAGGTGAAGTGGAAAGGCTACAGAATTGGGGACATTTCCTGGGAATCCTCGGAGGACATGCACATGCCCAGACTGGTCAGGGAGTTCCACCAATGACATCCAGATGCACTGCAAGCTGTCAGAGGGATATATCCCTTCCCCCCCCCCCAGCAGACTAGGCAATCAGGAATTTTTTCTACCCCACACATCAAGATGCTGCATGCTAGAGGGGGGGTGATGTCAGGGGACTACCCTTTTCTGACCTCCACCCCTGTCTGACACCAACTCTCCTTGCCCATTTCTGCTTCTCCAAGGCTTGTTCAATGACTCTGGGGCATTCTACAGATCTCCAGAGATCTCCAGAGACCCCCAGAACTTTTCATGATCCATCATTGCATACTTTGGCTAACTCCAGTCACCTACACAGTCATTCCCATGCCTCTGCCACTCCCTGATGTGCCCCACCAAGCAGAGGAGATCCTTAGACTTGTTCTCTTTGGATTCCCCTCTGCTAGGTAATTAGTCTACTATTTGTATTATCTATTACATATCTAATACACTTTGGATTCCCCTCTGCTAGCTGCATGATTTAGCCATCACTCCCAGAGGTTGCCCTAACAGGGGCCTTGTGGATGTTGGCAGCATTGAGCAGTGCTGGGGGGCAGGGGCTTAGGAGATGGTTGGTGTTGGTAGTTCCTTGCCCTAAGGAGGCCCAGTTGGCAGGCAGCACAGTGCTGATGGAGCAATTTCTAGGGGTTGCTCCAGGTGGCCAGTTGGTGCCCTCAGAGGATTTCCAGGTGCTCTGAGATGCCAAGTACTCACTCTGGTCCTCCCAGTCTTGCTGTTTAATTTGGGTGACAAGTGCCTTGTAGCTGTTGTAGGTGGGTTGTTTTAGTGCAAGGTGGAGGATATTCTTGATGCATTTGGGAAGGGTATAGCAAAGGGTTAACTAGATGGCAATGTAGTTCCAACCTGGCTTGTAAGCTTCTTTTTCAAAATAGATAATGAAGGTGGTGAACTGCTCATTGTTTCTCACCTGGAGGTTGAAGAGGTTCTCTTTGGCCTCTGCTACAGTGTTAAACATGCCAAACTTATCAGAGCACTCCTGGGCAAAGGCTTACCAGTTGGAGAGTACTAGGTTGTCAGGGTTGAATCAGACTAGTACTGTGTAGTGATCAAAGGTGATGCCCTATAGGTACAAGGCAGCAAATGTGACTCATGAGCTCTCAAGTTGGAAGGTGATGAGCTTAGCTTGGAACATTGTGATACACTGGGTGAGGAAGGTCCTCCACTTGCAGGGGTCATGGCCATGAAAGGGTTCAGGTTTTTGTATATCAAGCTCTCCTTCACAAGTCAGTGCATTGTGAGTGTTATCCTGGTTGTAATAGTAGTAATAATTGTTACCCCTGCCATACTAAAAGGAAAAAGTATCCATGGCCAGGCCCCATTTACCTGGGAGTCTGCCATAGGGAGCTGCCCAGGAGTGGCCCACTGTTTTCTGGGGGAGATCTCAGATCTTTTACCTCCTAGAAGTAGCAGTCCCATGTTACCATTAGCATTGGCATTGACAAAAGGACAGCCTAGCAAAGGTCCTGAGGAAGCATGGGGCCATAGCAGTCCAGGGTTATGGAGGGGTTGCAGTGTGCCAAGATCTAAAGGCAGATGCAGGGTTACTGATGGGTTACTGCAGGGTTTGGTGCATTTCTGCAGGGCTGTTGCAGGTCAAAATGTGGAGGTCAGTCTCATGGGGTGTAGCTGCTGATGAACTGCCAGGTGTGGTGGGCCTGCCACTAAGGGCATTGGGCTCATTGATGTAGGACAAGGTGTGGGTCAAGGCATTGCTGTCATCAGCAGAGTTTTGCCTGGTTTGTCCAGAGGGGCATGGGCTGGAGTCTGTAAGCTGGTCCCAGATACAAAAAACTCCAGTGACAGAGCAGGCCCAGGGGCACATGGAAAGGCTGATGGTAAGTACAGTAGGCTGGTCAAAGAGCCCCCCCATAGGATTGAGGAGCCAGTATATAATAGATGCAGCATTGAGTTCTCCCTGCTAGTGGCCATTGGCTCCTTATGCTATACATTGAAGGACTGTATGGGGTCCACAGGCTCCTTAAAAAAATGAGGGTTTGGGCTTGTGCAAATTTCCTTGACCAGAGCATGTAGTTCATCCTGAAGGGTGGAGTCCACTTTTAGAGTATTTTTTGTGTTGTCAGGGAGGGCACCTTGTTGGTAAAGGTCATAGAATTTAATGAGGCAGTCTGCCCATTGCTCTGGGGTTCCAGAGAGGTCATGATACTCCAAGCTGACAAGGAGGGCATGAGTGCACTTGGCAAACTTTAGCTCTGCTGTAGGTATTGGTCTGATAGTTGGTGGGCTGGTAAGTGTGTGCATACAGAGACATCAAGGATGGGGTAAGAGTAGATCTTGATATTATGTCAGGTTCTGCTGACCACAGGGCCTCAGATCACTATGCAAGTCCTTAATGCAATGTGCTACACATACAACAAGGGCCTAGGGTAAGCTCTAGGCATGACAACTGAGTGGTGGCATGGGAAACACAGCAGGCTCAATTGTGGGAACACTGGGTGTTCCAGAGGTGACACAGGCAAAGAAACAAGTGCTAGGGTTGAGAGTGGCAAAGGATGAGTGCCAGGACTGTCCAGACAGGCAGGAGGAAGGAAGTGAGTCTGGGAAACCACAAGGCAAGGTGGAGGATGGCCTGGTGCAGAGGTCATGGGATTTAGATCAAGTCAGAGCCAAGTTGAGACTTAGGAGAAAAGGAAGACAAAGAGGACTTCAACAGATGACTTGAGTGAGAGTTGAAGGAATTAGATTCTGAGAGCAAAGTGAAATATAGACAAGTATGAGACAAAAGGAATAGAGCACAAAACAAGTACAAACAGGCAAGACTATAGGCAAACTAAAAGCAATATCATGACTACTGTGAGGGGACAAACACTACTGTGGACTTATCTGACAAAGGCAATGCTGACACAAGTGACAAGTGAGAGTCCAAAGAAGCACAAAGGCAGCTAAGAGTTGGGCAAGGGGCAAGTGCAGCAAGCTAACTACCAGAAACAATGCTCAGGTTTTCACAGTTGGATCAATGGATAGACTAGGTGGACACTGCTATTGTTTGGTCAGAGGATATTCCATCCTGCTGATCAGCTTATATACTACATCCATGTCTATGCTATGACTGATTCTATATGTGATAAGTGGCCCAGGTATGCTAAGCAGTAATTACTAACAATATGACAAAAGGGGAAATAGGGTCCAATGACTACAAAAGGCTGACTACTACTATCTAGGAAGTGTAGGGACATGGTGGCCAGTCAGTCAGTAATGCTAGAGATGATGCAAGTCCTATGACTAAGGCTGGATCTTGTGATGAGAGCAAGGCATCTTACAATCCTTTTGGATCAGAAAAAGGTCTGGATGCCCAAGCCTGCAAAATTGGAAGGCCAAATAATGATCATGTGAAACTTATGCATCAGCAAGTAGTATGGCAGCTTGGATAAACCTGTCAAACAAGATAACATCAGATAGGTGGGACCCAGGTTTCAGATCAGTGAAACAGTGTGTGAGGGAGTTTGATGGCCACTATACCAAGAATAGTGGGGGGTGGAGCTGGAACAATGTGACTCGGCTGAGTGACACAAGGTTTGAATTAACAAAAAACACATACAATCAGTACACCAGCTTCAGTTGTGAGTGGGTTTAGTCAGCAGTGGGACCCATCAGAGTTACCCTCTGGCACACCTTGCCAAGCACAATAGTCAAAATGAATGGGATGGCATAATAATGGTATATAATGTGGGAATTTCTACAAGGGTAGTATGAACTCTGATTAGATCAAACTGTAGTAAAGTGGCTGTGGGGCATAACCAGCACACCTGAAAAGGTGTCTGGCCAGAGTACCAATTGGAGTGTCTGTAAATTGTACCTACATATAACATGGTGACAAAAGACTATGCTCATGTATGACTTGCTGGAATAAATGCAGAGCTGTAACAGGCCAAGCACCTCACATCACATATTGAAGTCACTCATATTGAAGTCATCCCCTTACATCACCCCCCCCTCAAGGTTCATTGACCTGACAAATAGTGTTACCTTCCTCAATAAGGGCAGCTGCAATGAGCAGTGGCACATTCTGCCCCAAAGTAATGTCCAAAGGTGTACTATATTATTGGGGTCTCCAGAGTAGAGAGGGTCATAGGTGAAGTCATGTCCATCTTGAAGGCTGGTGTAGCCCCCATGTGAACACTCAACATCAGTGAGCCCAGAGGGCAAGATGGGGGTTGCCAGGTAGGAGAGGTAGAATCCAAGGCCAAAGGTCATGATGCTTTTAGCACAGTGCTAGAAAAGGATGCCGAGGGCTGGGTAAAAGTAGGGGTGGACAATGCAGTGTATCCCAAAGGTGCCAGCACAGCAACTGCCAGCACAACATTGCCTGTGCATCACTTCTGCAGTATGTGGACTTGCTTCTTAGTTATCCACTTTCCAATAACTATGAGGGCTTCTCCAATCTGCTGATTAGAGCCCCTGATAGAGATGTACCAGTGGTCTCCTCCAGCCAAGCCAACCATAAAGGCAGCCAAGTGGGTGTCAGAGATGTTGAGGGCTTATTTGAGGCCCTGCCCATTCTGAGTCTGAATCTTACACAATTATATGCTACAGAATCCAAACTCTCATTAACCTCTTAGTGTATTTGTTTCTTTGAAAACCTGCTGTCTTCTTCCTCATGCTGTTTGCTGCTTTCATATATTATTGGCATTGTCTGCTTCTCACTTTGTTGATCATGTCACTCTTGTTTGTTCTGTTGATTGTCTCTGATTCCTCCCCATGATGCCTTCACTTTTTTGTTTGCTCCCTTGTTATTTCTTTTTTGTTCTATTTTATTTGTTCATTTGGTTACCTGTTGCTGGAGCAGTGTCTGACATAATCCATGTACATGTTTGGTGTTTGTTTCTGAGGACCTATATTTCTTACATAACAAAGTGGTATTTCTATGTCTTGGTGCATTGAACATGTACCTGGCACAGTTGCATCTCTATGAAGCTGTACTGTATGATGGGTCAACTTCCATCCTACCAGATACATTTTCTTGCAACCCTCTCAGTTTTCTCTTACTCTTTCCTCCTCCTCCTCCTTGACCTTGGCCAGATGTATTGTTTGTCTAATTGGCATTATCATTAGTTGTCCATTCATCCTGTCTTCTGTTTGTCTACTTACCTTGCTGTAGTTCTCTTCTAACAAAGTCATTGACCCTTAGCACTACTAGTATCTTTGATTTACCTCCCTCCACCAAGTTTGACCACTTTGAATGACAGTTGGATAAATGTCAATATCAAGCATGAAGTATGGTAGCAAGCAGGTGTCAGCAGAATTGGTAGATGATACTGTCCAAGTTCAGTAGACCTCAGCCATGCCATGCTATGCAATGGCCCATCTCTGCATGTAATGGCAAGCTGGTGGGGGATGGGGAAGTGTTGGTGAGGCCCAGGGAAAGCACAGTGATGGATGGGAGAAGCATTGGTGGGGCCCAGAGAAAGTGTCAGGGATTTCTGGCAGTGGTGCTGATTGCTGGGGTGCAGCAAGCCAGTTGGTGCATGCCCCAGAGCTGAAGGGGGGGACAGTCAGTTGGTGGAGTCCCAGAGCTAGGGTTCAGGTCAGGGCCAGAGGGGGGCTGGCAAATCATGACAGAGGGAGCTTCCAGACTGAAATGAGGAGACTTGTTCTGCTCTAAGGGTGGCCTCTGGAGGCTATGGCTCAATCATACAGCTGACAGAGATTCAAAGTATATTCAGTATTACATGGTATCTACCAATCTAACTACACACCTAGCAGAGGAAGAACCAAATAGAACAAGTCTGAGAATTCCCTATGCCAGTGAGTGATGCTCTAGAGGGTCAAGGGCATATGAATAAACTGTACAGCCTTAAATGCTTGAGAACATAATCAACCCTCCATAAATAACACAAGAAAATACATCTGACATATTAAAAGGTCCCAAGTCCTTGCAAGTTTCGAGTCAAACATCTAAAGCCTTCATTAATCATAATTCTCAATTTTTTGCACAATGCAGTATATTGTGGATTTTAAATCAATTTGTTTGAAGATTGGTGTTTGCGTGGGACCTGCAGCATGAGTATGTTCATTGAGAAGTACAAATCACTCTACCATAGCATGAGTATGTTCATCAAAAGCACAGGCCACTCTTCTCATTGCATTCTGATCATCATTGTGCTTAAATATAATGATCAGCACATACACATTGAATAAATTTTCCTTCCTAGAGTTTTGATTTTGTCTCGCCTTTGTTGCCTGATGGATGAACAAGGATTTTGACTGTGGAAGGCATCAGTAATTGGAAGCTTCAGTGTGATGAAAGATTGACTATGTGCGTCCTTGTTGTGTAATAAAGCTTTAAATCCCTCCTCGACAACATCCTCAAGAGCGATCCTACGAGTTATCAAATCCTCAATCCCGGTTATCTTTCCTGCTCCCACGGCCTCCAAGAGTTCTGAGTGCACGCGATCATAAAGTGATGTTCCTACGAAAGGATACTTATGAATGCTTATCAGGAAACACACGCTAGACTCGACCTGTTAGAAAGATCTCTTTTGTCCAGAATAAGTTGACGTCCACAGTTGCAGTTTTCTCCCAGACTGCGACGTTGACAACCGTTCCACGAGGTCGGACACTGAGAAGAGCAGCATCCAGGCTGGCTTGTATGCCTGCGGCATCGAATACAATGTCCACTCCGATGCCACCTGTGGCTTTCATAACAGCCTTAGGCACCTCAACACTCAGAGGGTCAAGCGAAACCGTAGCTCCATTTCTAAGAGCCTGTTGTCGACGTAAGAGTGTTGGCTCTGACACGATGATAGTGGTTGAAAGATCGAAGGACCTAGTATACTTATTAGTTTGACGAAATCCTCGAACAATAAATTCTTATACCGGAGTATCTTGAGGATGAATAGACCAATCTAGACCATGCAGTTAGTTTCAATCCTGAGTCGTCAAGCATGTTGTATGGCGCACTGGTCCTGCTCCCAGAACTAGAACGCTTTTGCCAGCGCTGAATCCCGACCTCTTGATTGCATACCATGCCACCGCAAGAGGCTCAATACATGCGCCGATTTCCACTTACATGCTATCAGTAAAACTGAGACAAGACACCGAAAACCTACTTACGTGGTACGCCTTGTGGAAGGACGTGCAAGTATTGAGTATCGACTGCAATGAATTCTGAGAGGCCCCCTCCCCACCCAGAAATCCCCTGTCAATATTGATTCGTTAATACAAGAACAGTGACATGTTAGCGAAATGTACGATGAAGCTACACTTCGGGCAGATGTTCCGGCTTCCAGATGTACACGCGTGGCATTTCATGCATGAGATTATCGGCTCGCTGTACACACGCGGTGAAGTAAAACGTTAGATGAGTGCCTGGATTGGAAAATATGTTCTCACACGACGACATTCGTCCCTACACTCCACTTCTTTTCATCTACACCCGGACCGAGTGCTACGATTGTACCGGAAAACCTGTACGATTTACATGAGAAAAAGAAAGATACATACATTGCACATATGGGTGTGAACTTACTCATGGCCAAGGGTCACTGGAGCAGTTTCCCCCGTAAGTTCATTTGGTACTGAACTTGCGTATATGGCAAGTGGACTCAGGTATGCATGAAGGTCGGTGCCACAGACTGAGAGCGAAGTGGGTCATGAAAGGTGATCCAATGAAGACAAAATCTGGACCTACTTCCATTCCTAGTAACAGAGAGTTACATTAAGAGACATAGGTTAGCGAGCTGCTAAGGTCAGTGGCTCACCAGGCAACCTGCATTTGTGTCAACCTCACGTTAGCGGGGGATCACGAAACGTCGATTGAACCTGAACAGACTTTGACTTTAACTTGGCCGCTGTTTGCCACAGGTTCTGCTATATCTTCCACACGAATGTCGCCTGGGCCATAATATCTCGCTGCTTTCATAGCCAAGGAGTAAGTGGTGCTATTAAAACACGATTTTGCTTAGTGATGCTCTGTTAAAACCATCTATAAATGAGATACTCCACGTGAAGAACGGAGCTCGAGTGGATAATAATCCAGGTCAGGTGAAAATCAATCGGGGAGGACGAATCTGATGATGCAACTATAGATGAGACATATTTCACGCAGGGAGGTAAGAGTCTACATCCGGTACGAGAAACCACAACGATGCAGTGAAACAAGGCGACGAAGAGCAACTCAAGTCAGACGTACCAGATATTCTCCCAGAAGATGATTTTCTCTGTAACTCTGTCGCAGAGCAGGTTAAGGCTTATGATCTATAAATAGACTATCTCAAAGGCAAACTGATGGCTCCAATGGCCGATAAGTGGTTTAGGGGTTTTCCGACACTGATGGATAGATGACTTTCAACCTAAACTCAACCATGGCACTTGTTCATTTTCCCTTGTTCCGATATCGTCCCTGCATCAGAAATGAGTGTGGTAGATATGTAGTACGTGATTTAGTACGTACATCGAGCCATACCTTGATCTTCGAAAGTGGAGGGCTATTCAACCTTTTGACTTTGTAGAGCAACGACCGAATCTTGTGGTCAGTCTCCAGCATTATCCGACGCAATTCAGGTTGAACATATTCTTGTTCTTGCAGTCGTGCAGCAGTCATTTTCTGTGTTTCGAGTAAATCGTTTAGACTGCAGTAGAGACTGCGGCCGGCCTCCGTCTCCGCCAAGACTTTGTTAAGATCAATCAACTCCCTTTGAATTTGGACAGCATCGAGAGGCTCGTGCGTGAGGACGTGGTCGACGATACTTCGAGCAGAGTCCTGAGTGCCTTCGTATCGGAACATGACAGAACCGCGATCGAGCATGTCCTTCCAGTGGTCATCCTTCAACACTTTCTCGCGTTTCTCACCGATTTTCTCCGGAATATCGCTCCACTTGGTTGTAGCGAGTACGATATTCCTGATGGCACTGGGACCACACAGTTTGCTGAACATATCGAGATTTCTTCGCACAGGGAGCATGTTGCTCTGAGATATTTCATGGAGATAGATAATTCCAGCGAGTTTCATATCGGCATGATAGCTGTGGGATTTCATGAGCGCTTGAGGTATGAGTACGGTCAGAACTCACGACCGAGCCAGCCATATCGCGATACGTCTCAAGATCTCTCCGTCATCCACGGTGGTATGGTCGAAACCTGGCGTATCAATGACAATCACGCGGTTCCCTGGTTGATAAGGATGTGGATATACGACATGTTGGATTTGATCCGTCTGAGAAGTGAGGTCATGTCCTACTACGCAGGCGATGTTGTCTTGCCCAAGCAGTGTATTAATGAACTGCGCTCAAGAAATTAGTGGGTTGTCGTTCTGATAATCGGAAAGTATATACACTGCTTTTACCAACTCCTGTTATACCAATGATGCTTCAAAAATATGACAGCGCAGTCGTAGACAGCTCAGCAAAAAAAAAATACGAATGAACTCACGGGATAATGACGTCGGTGTCTTTAGGATCATCCATGAAAAAATCTTCTGGCCTAGTATCGCTCGAGAGGTAACGTTTCGCAGGTTTTCTGTCCTTCTTTGACGATTTCTTGTCTTTCTCGACTCTGAATGCTTATACGTTAGTCTCACAACATACGAGCTAAGCTCAGTGGTGAACAAGACTCACGGAACAACCACATATGTTTCATTGAGGTCATCTGTGCTGGGGTCATTTGGTCCGAAATCGTTGACCTGTGGAGCCGTACTATCCATGGATGCTAGTAAGGCCATTGCAAAATCAATGCCGGACGTCGACATGTGAGGGGAGCTTGGTTGTAAATTATGAGCGACAGCCTGATAAATCTAGATATGTGTAGAGAACAGAGCACGAAGGGAATAGCTTTTGCTTCGGAAGACTATTCGAGGTCCCAGCTAGCGAATCACGGCCCAGCGATCGAACATGAGGAGAACCCGTGTTTTGCGAGCGTGATAGCTTTCTTGTTTCAAGACATGTAATTGCAAGTGCGTATGATAAATCGGGCTTTTAACGAGTATCCACGTGTAAACGCACAAGTATACATAAGTCTCGGGCAAACCGTATATAAAGCTTGAGCTTGAGAGCGCTCAGGATTCAGAAGCAAAGAAGTTGAAAAAAGTGTTTGTCATGGATCCCGATAAGTTATATATCGGATGTTTCGATACGATAAGTCAGGTACGGATAAGTTATGTCGGCTCATGTTTGCTATTGAGATTGATAATAAACACGTTCCCTCTTACGCGGGAAAAAAGTTCTGGCGACCACTTATGACATCTTACCCGGAAGTATCAACATAACGCGCAGTGGACTTTGTCTGTCATTACTGCTGTGAATCCATTCAGTCTGTTTGAGAGGGCAACTGGACTTTGAATATCACTCGGGAGACTCGAATTATGTCGTTCGAACAATTGTTCGCATCATCTGTGCTGGCCGTCGCAGTTCCCGACACTTCTGTTGAGTATCCACCTCCTGGGCCTGCAGATGAATGGTTAGAGAAATTGCGTTCGGGACCTGTTGAGCGAAGACAGGCTTTCTTCGGTGATTCAATCGTTCCTGACACTGTATGTTTGCTCATCCTGAAATTGATTAGACGAACACCTTCAATCATTCGTGACACTTCGTATAGAACACCCGAGTCTTAGCAGTCCTCCAGACCCTGCGATTCCTCCTCAACCTCTTCTTAGATTCCTAGCACACACACAAATCTCCCTTGAAGCGACATATATATCTTCTGTCCCTGCATCTAATCCAGACCTACCTCGCACCTCAAGATTATCGGCTCCTCCTCGCACGGCACCATCGTCTTCAAAGCCCAATCCGCGTCTACAAGGAAAACCTCATCATCCTTCAATACTCCCTCCTGCAACGCCAAATCCTACACCTTTATCTGCTGACCAAGATCGTAAATATGTTACCTCAGAAGGCACATTGTTAGTTGCCAGTACTTGGGGCCAAAATACTTTGGAAGAGTCGAAAGAGACCTTCTTGCTCCTCTGGTCTGAGACTGAGCAAGTTTGGGTAGCTGTTTACCGTCTTTCGCTCATTGTGTGTAAGCAATTGTGGTTTGGGTCGAACTTACAGAGGCAATCGATCGTTGACTGGAATCACAGCGTTCCTGCGTCTCAACTTTGAGGATCCACTTCTCTGCTTGACGGTTTCAGCGACATTACGGGAAAAACCCCTCGCCCTAGGCCAACCTAATCATCCATTAGCTCTATTTTTCGCCTCAGTGGGCAGCCAACTATTGGCCCCGCCTGAATCGCCTTTGACTCCCAATGGAGTACCCGTGGAAGAAGAGGACTCGTATGACCGTCTTGAAGAAGTTAATCTCCTCGAAGGACTCACGGCCGGCGAGTAATCCTTACATTTTCCCCCGCTGTATTAATGCAACGAATGCAGGTCCAACGTTTAGCAGTAATCCTTCAGTAAACCTTCCATCAACTCGACTAGGAACCGTTTCTCGGCAAAAACTCTTCGCGTTGCCTCCCGTGTCTCTCCCAACTCTTGCCACCCCCTCACCTTCTCCTATGACTGCCGTGCGTACTGCCCACCCGACACTACGTAAATCCTTCCGAAAGACCATGCAAACGGTCTCAGGGTTCCGTGTACGGATGCGAACAGTATTTGTACCATCCGTGCTCCTTCCGGACCAAGAAGGGGATTCAGACTTCGAAAACGCACAGGAGGAACGTGAAAGGCGGGAAGCAGGAAACGAAGAGAGGACAGTAGTTCTCTGTGTCGAGATTGAAAACTCGGGAGAGTCGAGCGCTAGCATCGGATTTATGGTTGAGAAGGTTGAGGTCTCGATCGGTGGTGAAGGCGCCAAGGCTACCCTCATCGGATGGGGTGACGGGGGATTTAGCGGCGACGTGGAAACCAAGACGTTCCCTCTTCATATCGGAGCGCTGGCGCAATATAACCTGCTCTATGCCGTCTCGTTTCTCCATACTCCGGAGGAGATAGAAGGTTTCTCTCTGAGGAGGGACCTCAATAATCCAACAGGATCCGGCTATTCTGAACTCCAGAGAACAGTGGCGATTGACATCTTTGGAAAGCCATACATTGGTTCACAGCCGCCCTCAGGTAAGGGCGATGTCGCATTTCCAACAACCACATTCTCTTCGAGGTGGAATTGTGTTCTCGATCTCTCCACCCGCCAAACTCAGTTACCTAATGCGGACGAGGATTCTAAGGAAGTACTCCCTGAGCCTGCCTCACCCTTCCCCGTTTCCATGACACCCCGTACCGCCAATTTTACGTCTCCGAGAGGAAGTACATATTCTCCGGGCTCGGCGCCTCAGTCCACTATGACCGCTGGCACCAAGCGCCATACAATCGCAACTGGTCAAAAACTGCAAGCACCAAGTAGTTCAAATCCCCTGCAACCCAGCGTATTATCTGTAAAAGAGAGAGCGCAATCTCCCCTCCTCGGCTCTCAACCAAAGAATTCATATTTACCTCCCTCCGTGTCAGCACAAATACCTCGGTCACCTACGACATACAGTGCGCCTCCACCTCCACCACAGTTAGCAATCGATACAAGCGAGAAACGTGGCTCAGGAGGCCCAGAGCGGATGGCAACACCGCCGATGACGCCCGCGTATCCCCCTCTATCCGCCATTCCGCCCAGTCCCTTCTCGCAGAGCCCAATTGCATCACATACTACCGGCAATGTCGGTCCTATTGTCGAAATCCGCCGCGAGCGTGGCACAGGTCTGGACAGCATGCCTGTGCCCCAGACCCCTGGTCCATGGGTCCCCGGAGGATTTGGCGAACAGAAGCCGTTTTCACGGTTGCAGATGGCGGAGCGTAATGGGGAGTCCATAGTCGTTTCTGTCGGGTTGCTCCCTCTGGAAGAGATCACGAGGAGGCGGAAGCCCACTGGAGCAGAGGTGTTTGGACCTGGCAAGATATATCCCCTTGATTACTTTACGCTTGACATTTTCGTGTATAATCAATCGGAGTGGACGCGCCGGTTTGAGATTACGTGCCCTGCCCGACGGAGCCGGAAGGAAGGGACGAGTCGGCCGGAAGGCTCAAGGAAGGTAAAGAAGGATGTATTCCCTGGGATATTGCCCCTAGACGCTCGAGTCCGCATAGGGTATATTTTTGTTCCATCCTTCCTTTTCCTCAGCGGAGAATGACATTTATTGCAGGCCGCTTCGTCCATCCGCGTGCCAGTCTGTTCGCATGGAATTTCTTGCGGTGACGCCAGGCGTCCACTCCATAGAGGCTCTGACGCTAACAGATGTCGAATCGGGGTACTCGATGAATCTCAGATCGGTAATGGATATTGTCGTTCACGATCTCGACGACTAATACCTCGACCATGCGTCCGGATCCTGATAGAGCTTTAGCTATTCCGTTGGCACTGATGTCGACAGGCTATACACATGTGGTGTATGATGTGAACACGATGTCAAGTTGAAACCGTGAATGATTTGGCTTTCCATGGCCCTGCTTGAAGCAAGGGAAATACGCGCATGTGCTCCGTACATATATAGGTTTTCAACGTCCTTCTGTGGGTAGCAGCGAGTGATGGATCTTCTGTCGTGGACGTTGACCAATCATGTATTATTCGCTAATCTGAACATCGAGGTCACTTGAAGCAAACAAGCTATTTTGTCGCCTGACCTCGGCACATTTCATTTGGAGCAACTCATACTTAGTGAGCAGGATGATTGCTGAAGGCGAGTATATGGGACTATATACCATTTAACGATGGCAATAGGATCGATGCCTTCTCGTTCCATTTGAAATTGACTGAACCCGAGTTAACTTCCTTACGTACGATAGTGATGGGCCTTTCGGACTACCTATCAACTGCTCTAACTTTCCTCCTCTTGAGCCTCGTTACTTGTTTTCTTACTCATCACCTTTCTCGTCTCACCATGAGGTGATCTATTATCCCACATTCAACTTCCCAGCCATCCAACAATACTAACCATTGGTAATGTCCATCATAAAATTTGAGTTATCGATAACTGACAGAACACTGGGTGCTTGGATCTACGAATATACGCATAAGTACAAAGCAGACAAGCCTGGAGGAGAAATTGAAGAGAATGCTCGAGTGTGGGGTGTTTATCTTGATGAAGCAGAAAGCTACGATGCAGATGTCATGCAAGGTCATTGAAACGTCATTGATAGTCTCCTGATTATTCGTGAGTTACGATAAGAAACGTGTATTGAACCTGTTCCTTGATCTCTGTCGGCTCCCGATGCGAGAATGAATGGGAAGGAAGGGAGGTGAACGAGGGGGAGAGTGATGAGCAAACTCGCTTGATAGTACTGCGCGGTACCTGATATCTCCGAGTAATTGCGAGCAAATATATATCATTTGGTCGCCCTAGCTCTCTCGCACGGATCCTGAAAGGGAAAACATGCAGGGATGGGCCGTTGCATAGCATGGCATGGCCAAGGTCTACTGAACTTGGTCAGTATCATCTACCAATTCTGCTGACAATCTGCTTGCCACCATACTTCATGCTTGGTATTGACATCTATCCAACTGTCATTTAAAGTGATCAAACTTGATGGAGGTAAATTGAAGATGCTAGTAGTGCTAAGGTCAATGACTCTGTTAGAAGAGAACTACAGCAAGGTAAGTAGACAAACAGAAGATAGGATGAATGGACAACTAATGATGATGCTAACCAGACAAACAGTATGTCTGTCCAAGGTCAAGGAGGAGGAGGAAAGGTTAAGAGGAAACTGAGAGGGTTGCAAGCAAGTGTATCTGGTAGGATGGAAGTTGACCCATTACACAGCATGGGTCACAGTGATGCAACTGTGCCAGGTACACATTCAATACACCAAGACATAGAAATACCACTTTGTTATGTAAGAACTATAGGTCATCAGAAACAAACACCAAACATCTACATGGATTATGTCAGAAACTGCTCCAGCCACAGGTAACCAAATAACAAATAAAACAGAAAGAAAAAGAAATAAACAAGGGAGCAAACAAAAAAGTGAAGGCATCCATGGGGGGGAATGAGAGACAATCAACACAACGAACAAGAGTGACACAATAAAAAAAAATGAGAAGCAGACAATACCAATAATATATGAAAGCAGCAAATGGCACAAGAAGACAGCGGGTTCTCAAAGAAACAAATACATTGAGAGGTCAATGGGACTTTGGATCCCATGGCACACAAATGTGTGAAAATCAGACTTCGAATGGGATTGGTTGACAGATTGAACAAAACGTCACAGAAGAACATGAGATAACCAAGCATACTGAGGAACATATAGGGGACAAGATACCCAATGAGTGAAAAAATCAAGGACTCAATCAAAAATAGAGGACACAATCAAAATAGAGGACAAGATCAAAAATAGAGGACAAGTGTCAAAACATAATGTAAGAACAAAAAACATATGAGGACACAATCAAAAAGAAAAATGAGGACATGATAAAAAAAAAATACTGAGGACATGATCAAAAAAATACTGAGGACATGATCAAAAAAATACTGAGGACATGATCAAAAAAATACTGAGGACATGATCAAAAAAATACTGAGGACATGATCAAAAAAGAAAGCACCCAGCAATAGAATATCCAATGTAGACAGATCAAAACTTGAGGTGATGGATGTGGAAAAAAACCTCATCTATATTGTAGACCTAGAAAATAGAGGACAAAATAGATATATAAATAAAGGACAAGATCAAAAAAATATGAGCACATGGTCAAATAAAATACTGAGGACACAATCAAAAAAACACTGAGGACACAATCAAAAAGAAAGTGCCCAGCAATGGCAATATCCAATCACATGGCAACAAAAATTGCAGACAGATCCAAGCACAAGGTGATGCAGAAAAACCTTGTCTACTTTGTCAACCTTAGAACTGCACTCAAGCCACATGACAAGTGAACAGAAGAGATGGAGGCTCAAAATTGCAAGCATGGGAAGCAGCCAAGTGGAGACATGAGGAGAGGCTCAGAATCCACTTGCAAGGGATGTCAATGTAAAGCTTATAGATATTGCTGTGCCAATGGCCCAAGAGTTGTACCTCATGCTCCATGTAGTCTACTGCTGCCATGGCAGTGGCTGCCCCACAATGGAAGCTGTGGCCTGAGAAATGTGAAGGGTCAACACTACAATCCAAGAGGTGCTGCTTGAGCTTGGATACCAAGATGTCATGAGAGAGAGGGAATCCATCTGGGTCCATGAACAGCAGAGCATTGTGCAGCTTCTGATTGACTGAGAGGTAGATGAAGTGGGGGGGGCTTTTGCTAGCAGGATAGAGACACCTTTTTGGAATGGATCAGTTTTTGATATGGGAAGGTTGATTCTGATGTGGGAAGGAGATTCCAAGGAAGGAAGGAATGTAATGCATCCACATGTGAGATGGGATATGGAGCTGAACTTTTTGCCTCATCTGAGTATGAACTTTCCACAGTGGAGAAATCCAGCTCATGCCATTTTAACTGCTGCATCAAAGGATGCTTCAAATTGACTTGAGGTGTCACCTGCTACTAACACAAGCTTTTGAAGTATTTCAAGTGTGATAGGGGTTTCTTAGAGTTGTGTTCTCACTCACTATGATACTGTTTAATCCCACAAATGACTTGTCATACAGTTTCAGACTTGCAGGCACTAAATGAGAGACTCTCAGCAATGTGAAGGGAACAAACAGGAGAGATGTAGCTTTTGATGGTCTTGGGTTGGAGGGCTTGATCCCCAAGAGAGCATACTCATTCAATGACAGCTCAATCTGTAGCAGAGAGGTAGTGGCCTGGCCCATCAAGCATGCCTGGGTTGAGTTGGCAGAAGTTGATGTAGGATCTCTGCCCAGTTGAGTAGGCTTTTCTAGTACTAGCTGCCAGTCCATGCCACAAGTAGGAGGCTGCTTGAGACAAAAGGTTAGCATGTGCTTCAAACCAATGAGATGGGATTTCTGAGACAAGGGTGTGTGGGGAAGATCTGAAGCAAGCTGGAAGAACCTGTTGTACTGGAAGCAAGAAGCAGTGTCAGTGAGCACACTCTTCTTCAATGGAATCCAGACAGAAGAGGAAGAAAAATTGAGACAAGCTGTGAGCATTGTTATGATCCTTAAGACCTGCATGCATTAGACTGAGTTTGCCATCCCAGAGTTTAGCCAAGCTACAACTGCTGAGTTATCACAAAAGAAAGTGATATGATGGCCAGCCCACATGTCCCCCCAGCACAAGAGTGCATGAAGGATGGCAAAAATTGCCTTAAACTGGATGTTGCAGTTCTAGAAACAACAAGAAACCCAAGCTGAATACCACTGCTGCAAGATAACTCTGCCAAGACCCTTGTGCCCACTCATGTCTGTATGGATGGATAGGCAAGGCCACAATAGAGATATGAGCAAGATACCATTCCACATCTTGCTGAATGTATGCCACCAGCAAATGTCAGATGCAGCAGATTTGGGAATATGGCAAATTAAGGGGACTTGAAAGAACAGGAGAAGTTGAACAGGTGATGGATGATTGTGTGGGACTGCTGTATAACTTGGGATGCAAATTGTAGAAAGCCCATGAGTTTTTGCAGTTCCAGAAGAGAACATGTTCTCTTGGATGCTCAAGCAACCAGTAATTCTTCCAAGAATGTCATTTTATCTGGTAGCAGTCATGCTTCCATTGTGCCAAAGTCAATTTCTATCCCAAGGAACTCAAGCTTGGTAGATAGCCAAATTATCTTGGAACCTTGGAAAGAAAGCCTCAGCTCCTTTCCAAGGCCTGAGATCCATTTGACAGCAGCAATGGATACCAAGGGGAGCAGTAAGGGAGAAAGTGGTAAGAGGAAATTGTCTAGATTAGTGATGGAGGTGTGCTGGTATGTGGCACTGGATAATTCAGTATAAAGCCTCTGCAAAAAGAGGTTGATAATATAGGGCATGGACTTAAGGCTGAAAGCCAATACCATGAGATAATAAAAGCTTGAGCCCCATCTAGAGCCCAGAAGATGTCAGTCTTTGGGTTGTATAGAATGTGATGGAAAGCATCCTTCAGATCAAGCTTAGCCATTAAAGTGCCATGGCCAAGATGGCAAAGACATGTCCAGAGCTCTTGTGAACATGTCATAATCAATGTTCCCTTCACTATCTGGGATGCCATCATTGGCTAAAATCCCTTCTAGCCAGGACAAGTGGTTGATTGGATGCAGTTTTTCTGGCTTGCTCTTGTGGCTCACTAACCCCAACAGCAAGCAGCAAAAGTCTGGAAATGGAGGGGAGTCCAAAGGACCTACAGCATGAGATTGTTCAATGAGAGACTGAATGGAGACCTTGACAAATTCCTTGTTCTCAATTGCAGATTTGAGGTTGACACACAACTAATAGCATTCCTCACACAAAAATCTGATGGCAGCACCAAATTGAATTATATTGAGTAATGCAGATACAAATGTAGGATCTGGATAGCTATGAAGGTAATAATGCCAGGTATCAATTATGAGGGGAGAGGAGATTGGAGATGAGGAGGGCAGATGGAGTATTGTAGAATTACAATGAGGGGATGCAGTGGTAGTGGTGGACCTGGGGGGAAGAGGTGGGAGTTTGGAAGGTTAGGGGCAAAGCTTGAGGAAGGAGAGGGGGAAGGCAAGGCAAAGGAGGAGGATGAAACTGTGACCATAGATAAAACCTGAGTGGCAGGCTGTGTACTCACTGCAGTGTGCCTTCACATCTTCTTACAATCTTTCTCTGTGTGGTCCTTTGCACTGCACTTGCAACACTTATAGATGTGACTGTCAGGAAAGGAGGAAGCAGTGCATGTACCCTTGTTATAGGCAAAGCAAATCTCAGAGCTGACATCCTGATTGCAATCTGTGGATTTGCATGAGGTGCTTGGAGCATGCACATTTCCTAGACAAAACTCTGTTAGAAGCAGATCATTGGGCTTGGCCCAACCTGTGTAAGATCCAATGAGCATTTCCTGCCAGCAGCTGAGGTGAAAGTGAATGTGATATTGAAGGGCTGCTGCCCATTCATATTTCTGGTTAAAATTTGTGAAATGGGAAAGGTGTCTAGCTGCACCATGACCAATCACAAAAGTGGCTTGTGCATCACATAAAGAGGCTGAAAATGCCTGGAGGACAGAGAAGTAGGTCAACAGGGGAATGAGGAGATTGCTGAATTCAGGATAGTCCTTAGCACCAGTAACACAAGAGCTATTAGAGTCTGTGCACTCCATGTCTGCATGCCAAAACTTAGAAGCTTGCACAGATCCATGGGGCATGACTTATGCCATGCAATGTCTGACAGTACATTTGTTTTAAAGCAGGAAATAGCACAGGTACTTACCAATGGAGGATTGATCTGTTGAGATGAATGCTGGGGAAGAAGGCATAGGGTTGATGTGTGCTGCAAGTGGAGTGGTGAGAACTGGTGACTGGTTTGCCAAGGCAGCAAAGGTGCAAAGTGTGGTCATCATACCAGCAAGCACAGCATTGCTGCTCTGTATTGAAGGGGATCCTGTAGCTGGGATTCCAAAGGCTCAGGGCTGAGTCCCTGCTGATTGAGTCTGAGCATGGCTGACAATAGGGTTGGTGACAGCATAGTGAGAGGCAACAATGGAGGCAATGATGAAGGAGGAGACAGTGATTGACAGTAGCTTGCTGGGGCAAACCAACCATTTGGAAGGCAAAGACAACCCAATGTGCACTTGGTGCCCACTGAGAGGATGCATCCTGCAGAAAGAAAGAGTCAAGTCCAGTGGACTGACAAGCTCTATATGAGTGGAGAGAATGTAAGGGGACTGGTCTCTGGACTGTTGACATGCTCCTATGCCACCTGATCACATGCAATCAGATAGGGTAGCTGGCAGTAGGAAGGTGTGTATGTGAGGATGAGTCAGTAAACATCCCAGAAAGCAAGAGCAATATATGAAATGTGAAGTGAATGGTGAAGTGGTCACTAGAGTATATCAATAGTTGCTAGCATAGAGTCACTAGAATGTGTAGAGAGGCAACCCAACAAACAAAAGGAAAGGTCACTATAAGTGGTCAGATAGGGAAGTTGTCAAGGTAACAGGAAGAGTTGCTAAGAGAAAATAGAGGAAGTTGCTAGGGTTTACTGGGGGATTCAAACTAGTTTCTAGCCATAGATGCTAACATTGCTGAAGCAAGAGATAAGGCTAACACCTGTAGATGGTATATACTGATGTCAAAAGCTAGGTTGTCAAGGCTTGTTACTAAGCCATTAACAATGACAAAAAAGAGAGATGAGGGCAAAGTCTGAAGTGTGAGAGCTAAAAGGGACTTCAAAGCTGTACTGTAGGGGGGTACAAATTCTCTGTCTTGGCTAGGTATGTACAAGGGGTATTTATACAATTTGTAAGTGTAGTAGTCAGCAATAAAAGTAGTTGCTGCCAGCAATGGCATCTGTCAATGTGTGCATGCTAGGTGCCAATATGGTTTCCAAGGATATGTATGCAATGTCAAAAATGCATAATATCTATCCAATATAAAGGAAATCATACCACACATGAAAGTTCGAAGTGTAGATGCTGTTCAGGTATGTTGGTTAAGCAAGACAAGAAAGATAGAAATCAAGGTCACATGTTTTTGAATGTCAGATGTTCAAAAGGTAAAAAGTCCCTTTGTTGCTATGTGATGATGCTGGTGATTGTCAGTAAGAAAGGTCTTGACTAGGTGGTTCTAGGTCTTGGGCCTAGGCTTTCACATGATGGGGCTGTGTTGAAGTCAGGTGCTGCCTCAGATAAGATAACCTGTGATGGTGGTAATGGTGCTCAGTGACAATTGGGTCTTATCACTGTCCCACCCTTGCCTAGCTTAGTCCAACAGGATTGGCACCTCTATCTAGCTGACCTTTGGACTGCCTGGCCCCTTCTTACTCCCTCAC
>JAGGAV010007935.1:0-28609 GCA_017657295.1 Termitomyces sp. DKA64 | reverse complement strand
GGGATGGTGGCTGCATGGACAGGCAATGGCACTGGACAAACTCTGAGTCTAGGAACAACTCCATGATGCCACTATCTAGGAGGGTGGTGACTCCACAGGCCTGCTAGGTGTCCATGGTCTCAATCTCCACATCAAGGCACAGGAAGTTCACTGAGGGGTTTGTGGCTACCATGCACTGCCAGGGGAGTTGGCATTCCTAGGCAGGACAGCCCCAACAAGGTCTGCCCAGCATTGATGGGCCTGACTTGGAGTCTGGAGTTGGTGTTTGTACATCTGGAGAGGAGTACTGAGGTTCTGTTGTCTTAGGATTGTCAATGTCAATAGAAGCCATTTCATTTTCTATTGAAAGACACACAAACCAGTTAGTACTTGGCAACAGAGGTGTACATCTCATCTGCTGCTCAACTAAAAATTCTCCTCCAGGCCTGGGATGGGGGTGCAAGTGCTGCTCAACTCCAGTGCCAGCTTGTCTATTGAAGGGTCTCTGGCCACATTCTTTGCAGCCAGCAGCTGCAGGAGAAGCTCTTCCTGCTCTGCCATGGAGAGGTAACATACTTTGAGACTCTGCTCTACACCACTTCAGGGTGGGGGGCCTCCAGACCCCCCCACCACCTCTACAAACTGATCTGCCTTCACCTCTGACTGGGGAACCTGCTGCACATCCAGAACCATCTGTCTCAATCTTATCAGTCTTGATCTTATCAGTTTCCATTCTCATCCCCATCTCTCATTTATTTTCTAAGTCTTGTCTCATCTTATTTCTCTTGGTTCCTCACCTTGTCTTGACTTTCCTGATTAGCCCCACCTCTATTTCCATCCCCCTGTTAAAGTCTATCCACCCTGGAACCTTTAAAACCTATCCATACTCCTAACTCAGACTTGCCTGAGCTCCATATTGTACTTGTTCCCTACTTGCCCAACACTCCCACTTCTCCATATAGCCTACCAGGGTATCCTGGACTTCCCTGGACTACTATTACCACCTTTGCCTACCCTGTTTCACTCTTCCAAAGCTTACTGGAGACTGGGATCATGAGTATAGATGTCATGTCTGCCTAGTAAGGGACTCACCTAGTGTAGCTGAGCCCCTGGAGTCAGTGGAACCTGACAGGAGTAACCCTGCAAGCTGGTCTGGCTATGATAGATGGAGTGGGGGTAGCCTGGGAAGGGAGTCACCTGGAAATGATCACACTTCCTCACCACTCTCTAGGCCACATCATGGACCATCCAGTCTAGGAGGAGGTGGTGGAGGACCTGGAAGAGGACTGCCTTTTCCTGGTCCTGGACCATCACTGCCCCCAGGAGGAGGTCTGCCAGATTTTCAAAGACCACATAATGGCCCAGCAGGAAATGATGATGATGATGTGAGACATGGGGCTGGCCAGAGTAGGACTACAGTCCTCCCCAAGAGACAGCCATGGTAGTTTTCAATGCTGCTGCAACATTGTGGATGCTTTGCCACTCTGGGAGTGGAAGAAGTCCATGAGTATCACTGCCAGATGATGCATGATCATTTAAGAGCAATGATGAAACAGTTGCTTGCTGTCTGGCTGGCTATACCAGAAGGACTGAAGCCAAGGAGGAGTGATCCATCAAAGATGATTAGTCCATATGCTGAGTCAGCCAAGTTCTGTAAACTTGAGAACTGGCTCATGAGTATCTGCATATTTTATGCACTAGCACAGTACAGTGGGGATGGGTGCAAATGCAAGAAAGTCCTAATTCTGATGGACTTTTTATTGGCAGGTGCCCTGAAGTGGTACCTGCAACATGTAATCCATGTCAACAGGGCCCAGTCCCACTGGAGGTTCAAGGATGTAATCCTTGGATTGTACAACTGGTTTGTACAGCCCTATGCAGGATGCCTGGGATGCATTCCATGATGTGATATAGGTGGTTGAAGAGGGAGTGCAATGCTTCTATGATGCCTTGCTTGACCATGTTCAAAACATGGCTATATTCCCTGATGAATTCACTATTTGTGAGCAATTCTTGGAGGGGATACCCTCCACTATGCTTGTCACATCAATATGCAATGGCAGACTTGCTTGTGAGGTGAATACCATCATAGAATTTGTTTTGGAGGCTAAGGCCTGTGAAAATAGCATAAAGACTGTGGCACACTACTTAGAGCACAGCAGGAAAAATTGGTCAGGATGCTTGCTGTCATTAGCAGTGATGCAGTTTCCAAAGCTTGGGATTGCGCTGGCTAAACATGCAGACTTGGTGGGACATCAAGCCTGCCTGCATTTGGCTAGACTAGTAAGGAGAAGCCATGCACATGTGGACTCAAGGCCCAGCTCATCCAGGGGGAGCAGTGCAGGTGGGGAGAAAGCATCTTGTTGCAGAGAAACATGTGGTGGCCATAGCATTGGGTTGCCCAGGCAAAGATGCCAGGCAGTCTCCAACTTGTTACAAGCACAGAAAGCTTGGTAACTTTGCCTGAGAATACTGGAAAAGGGTGAAGCCAGCTCCTTATGCATATGTGCAAGCAGCACACATGGCTGCACCATCAGATGTCAACAATGCTAACAATGAGTAGGAGGAAGAACTGGGAGATCTCAGTGACAACTGGAGAAGATGAGTATGTTGAGTTAGAAATGTATAGAAACAATTACTACACTTGAGGTAGTGAGAGTGAGTGACTGTTCACCCTCACTGAAGTTCCTACCATTGAGCATAAGGCACATGAACCAAGTCATCAGGTTCTTATGTGGAAGGTTCAGATTATGGTGGCAAAGGATGCCATAGACTGACCAGTGCTGTCTGCATAAGACTAAGAATGTCTTATCACTTGAGTAGAGGTCAACAGCTACAAAGTGTGGACATTGTGGGACTCAGGAAGTATGACTTCCAGGATCACCCCACTGTTTGCCCATGTGGCCAGGATATGTGTGACATCCCTGGCCACATCAATCATCCTGCAGCTTGGAACATTTAGAAGTCATTCCATTGTGAACTATGGGGCTAGGGTGACCATGAAGGTCTCTGGTGAGTTTTTGTAATGTCTATGTAGACATTGCAAACTCTGATTGCTATGAAATGATCATAGGAACACCATTTGTAAGGACACACAATGTTCTCTTGGACTTTGAAAATGACTGGGTGGTCATTGCTAGGATAGTAACTCCAGCTCATAAGTTTGACCTGGAAGATGCAGATGGATGAGCACAATGCTTTCATACTGCAGAAGCAATATTCCTCACCTTTGGCAGCAGTGGTATGATGAGTTTCAAGACATTGTCAATGGCATGACAGAGGAACTTCCTCCACATGAGGTCAATCATGAGATTAATCTCATAGATGAGACCAAACAATATTTGTACTTCATGCCAAGGTGTCCTAAGTCACTTTAGCAGCAACTGTGGGAAAAAATTGACTGCTATGTGCAAGCTAAGTAGTGGGAGTCATGTGTGGCTGATAAGGCTGCACTGTTATTGTGCATTCCCAAGAAAGATGGCTCTCTGCAGATGGCATTAAATGCTCATCAATGCAATAATAATACAGTTAAAGATGTAATGCCCTTATTATCAGGTCCAGAGTACCTGGGAGCTCACCTCTGGGAGCAAGAACCTGCTAGTTGGTTAGTCAATGACTGAAAGGGGAATGTACAAATGTTCTGGGCTTAATCTGGGTGCCAGGCAATGCTCCAGAGTTGGTGTGATGAGGGTGGAGGTGGTTGAAGTCCATGGGAGTGTTCTGTGGACTGAGACAACTATGCTGGAAGATTGAGAAAGAGGAGAAGAGGAATAGATTGAGCAGGAATGGAGACAAAGAGAGTAAAGAAGCAAGAAGTAGATGAAAGTATGCAATATCAAGACTACTGACTGACTATGGAGTTCCAGGGTTATATACTTGAGGTCTCCAGGGAAAGTCACAGATGGTAGGGGGTCCCTGGGTGGGCAGCACTCATCCAGGACTTGGCTTCTATTGTAGTGGGGCCTGGGTATGGTCCAACATGGGCCCCAAGGGTGGATCTGTGGGGCAGGGCATTTTGAGGCTGGGGTGGGCCCTGAGGGCACATCAGGACTCAGGAAGCTGTCTTGTTAGTGATCCAGTGATGCATAAGGCATGTTCTGAGGAAGTTGTCAGGGTTGGGGCTCAGAAATGCATGGGCTGGTAATTTGATGATGTGTAGGTTGTGGGTAGGGGGGGGGCCTCCAAGAGTCAAGCAGGGCAGTCTGGATGGTTGTTGGTGGCAGGGTTGACAGAAATGGTGGGGTGAAATTGGTGGAGTCCTGACATTACCCCTCTTTCAAGTGTCAAGCCCGTGAGGCATGGTGGGTGTCATGGGTCCCCAGGGTGTTGTGTGGGGGCCTAGTGATTTCCTGAGAGTTTCTTCAGTGGCTTATTGTCCAAGTCTTCCCAAGCCAACTTCCTATGTCTCCACCATCTTCGATGTCCCCTAAGCCCCTGACTAGAAACAATGTGGCCAAGTGGTTGGCTTTGAAGTGGCCTGCAGTGAGCATCAGTGCCAGAGGGATTGAGAAGCTGTCAAGTGCCTCTTTCAATGTAAGTTTGCTCCTTCATCAACTTTTTCCAAGGCTAACTTCCTCATAGAACAGCAGCAGTGGCAAGCTGAGCTGCCCAGGTCCTGCAAGAATCCCTCCATGCCTCCTTGAGTGGTGGGACCCTCAGGGCCAGGGTCTTCCAGGAGAGCAGGCCAGCCATCATGCAAGTGGTGTGTGGTGAATGCCCCAGTGAGTAGCCAAAGATCTTGGGGTCCATTATTCATTACTGAAATTCCTAGTGTGATGCCTGCTGTTTCTGTGGCACTCCCTGCATCCTTCCCCCCCCAGGGCAGTCCTAGCTAGTGCAGGATGTCTGTAGTGGGTGTTGGGATTGCCACCTCCACTGTTCATTCTGGAGCCAGTGGCAGACAAGGTGGTGGGAGGGCAAGGTGGTGACCAGGTGAGTCCCTTGGGGTGTTCTGCATCCCTGAGTAAAAGTGGTCATCAAGTGGCAGGCCCCCTGGAGACAGGAAGTAGGGGCAGGGGCATCAGTGGAGTCACCCAATCCCTGGGCACCCTTGCTCCTGCCCAGGTCTCCATCTAGCATGGGGCCTTTCTCCAAGTGGCAGGCATCATCTGAGAGGGTGGGGGAAGGAAAGCAACCTTGACTGGTCCCATTGTTGCTTTTTTCCTGGACTCCTACACCATCCATTAGGATGACTCCCAGTCCTCCTGGGATGGTTGGGCAGGAGGAGGTGGTCCAGCTCTGGGAGAAGGTGGCATGGCTGCAGGCATGGGAACTCACTCAGTTGGATCAGAACTGTTGTCTTATATTACAGAACCAGGAGCTGGCAAGAGAGCTGGAGTCAAGGGTCAGGAAGTTGGAGATCATTTGTGAAGCACATGAGGTGCTGCAGGAGCAAGTGCATGGAGCAGGGGTGGAGCACAGAGAGGGCCCCATGAATTGTGGCAAGGGAAGTTCATGGGGGGCTATCTCCATGGCGTGGCAGGTCTGTGCTAGCAATGAGGGGTGGGCTTGGAGCTGGCTAGCAGCTTGGCAGGCTTAGCACTGTCTTTCTCTCCTAGGTGAGCAAGTTCCTGAGATCCTGGCATAAGGCTGACATTTTCCAGAGTGGATTTGGGTGCACTGGGAATTGCTGGATGGTGTGACCCTGGCAAGGTCATTTGTCCAGGATGGTCTTAGACAGATTCGCCTGGAATATTGCCTACCTCTGGAGATCAAGTGTGGTATGGGAGAATGGGAGAGGTTGGAGGATGCACACTAGAGGTTGGTATTCAGCTAGGAGGACATGCTGGAGGGGACAGCGCAGAGTCTGACAGAGCTGATGCTGAGCCTGGAGGATGTCCTGGAGGAGATGCAGAGAGCAATATGGGTGGAGCTCTGGGGTGTGTGGGAGTTGTTGGGACCTCCTTCAGAGGAGGTTGACATGATGGTGAAAAGAAACAATAGGGTGGAGGTGGTCAACCTCTGAGAGGCAGAGCCAGAGGCCTGGAGAAAGGTGAAGGGGAAGGGGAGGGTGGCCAGGTGAGGGGGAGGGGGATCCTTGCCAGTTGGGGTTTGTCATATATAGAGTCATTGCTTTTGGTTTCTTGGTACTATTGTTTATTCTCATCTTCCTTTTTTTTTTTTTTGAGATATTGCTGTCTTCTCTTGGTTCTGGCCTGGATAAGATGAGGAGATTAGATGAGATAAGACAATATGACAGGAGGGGCAGAATAAGATAGTGCAATAGATAAGGTAAGGTGAGGCAAGTAGATAATCAAGAAGAAGGGAGGACTGGGAGTTTGATGATGTGGTCCATAGAGATGGAGGACCAGGATTGGTGTCCTACCAGGAGAGGTTTGAGGAGTCCAAATGGCCAATGGCATGGAACCTTGGCCCAGCAACATGCCTCATAGGCATGAACATACCTGGTGATGTCTTTCTTGAGTCCTGGCCAGAAATATGTTTGTATGATGAGTTGCAGGGTCTTTCAGATCCCCAGGTGACCTTGAAGCTTGTGATCATGGTGCTGCCAGAGGACCTCAGGGCATAATTTCTGGTGATCTGGGACATAAATCATGCCATTGTGGAGGAGGAGCTGGTTGTTAGGAGAAAGGGTGAAGGCAGGAAATTTGGAGAGGGTCCTGGGGGGGGGAGGAAGGGGGGGAGGCTCAAGAGTCATCAGAGCAGAAGTAGTCATTCACCTAGCAGATTTGCTGGAGGAGGCCTTTGTCATCTAGCAACAGTGTAGCCTGGAGTTGCTCAGGGGGAATGATGACATGCTGATTGAGGGTGTTCTGCCCAGCCTCAAAGAATTTTTAAGGGTAGACATCAGACCTCCAGGTCAGGGCATCAGGCTTGGCTCTGAGATGGCTGAGATGATACCAGATGATGAAGTCATACTTGGACAGCAGTTCAGACCATCAGGCCTGCCAGCAGCTGAGTTGCTTGGTGATTGTGAAGTACTAGAGATTGTTGTGGTCTGAGTAGACCTGGATGCTGTAATGGGCACCTTCCAGGTATGCCCTCCACTGCCAGAAGGCTTCCATGATTGTGAGGAGCTCCTTGTCATAGATGTCATAATTGAGTTCCATGGGAATCATGGAGCAGGCATAGAATGTGATGGGGCAGAGTTCCTGGGTGTCAGGGTCAGTCTGGGAGAGAATTCTGGCAAGGGTGTAGTCAGAGGCATCACATTCAGGGATAATGGGGAGGGAGGGGTCATAGTGCCAGATGATGGGGGCAGAGGTGAAGGCAACTTTGAGGAGTTTGAAGACATCTTGACAGTTTGAGTCCCAGTTCCACAAGGTGTTTTTCTGGGTTAGGTGGGTGAGCTTTTTTGTAATTCCAGAGTAATTATCAATGAATCTCCAATAAAAGTTTGTGAAGCTGAGGAAGGACTGGAGTTCCTTCATGTTTTGTGGCTGGGGCCAGTTGGTGATGGTGTTGACCTTGCCCAGATCCATGTGGATGCCTCCCAGAGTGATGATGATGCTCAGATACTCAACTTCCTGAGTGTGGAAGGAGCATTTCTTGGGCTTAGCATGGAGGTTGTGCTGTCAAAGTAGCTCCAGAATGCATCAGACATGTTCTTGGTGCTTCATGAGGAAGTTGGAGTAGATGAGAATGTCATCCAGGTATACCACCATGAAGATGTCATTCATGAAGTACTGGAAGGTAGCAGGGGGGTTGGTCATTCTGAAGGGCATTACTAGGTATTCAAAGAGTCCATATTGCATCTGGAAAGCAGTCTTCCACTCATGTCCAGGGGCAATGCAAATGTTATTATATTCGAAGCAGAGGTCAATCTTTGAGTATACTTTGGCACTCCAGAGTCTGTCCACAAGGTCTCCAATGAGAGGGAGGGGGTACCAGTTCTTCTTTATGATCTGGTTGAGCCCTCAGTAGTTGACACAGAGGCAGAGCATGCTGTCCTTCTTCTTGGTGAAGAGAACTGGGGCTCTGGTGGGGGAAGAGGAGGGTCAAATGAAGCCCTTTCCCAGCATTTTGTCCACATAGTCCTTGAGGGCCCAGAGCTCAGTTTCTGACATGTTGTAGACCTTCCTGAAGGGGGGGGGAGGCCCCATCTTCTAGGTTGATCTGATGGTCATAGGGCTGGTGCAGAGGAAGCTTCTTGGTGCTTCCTTCTGAGAATATGTCTGCAAACTCATGGTATTTAGGGGGTACAACCTTGTGCAGAATCTCCTCCTCAGACTTGACAGGATCTGGAGGTTTCTGGGCTTGGAGCTGTTTGACAGGGGTTATGTACAGCTGATAGGCCTGGGTCCCATTGTGGAGGATTCTGGTGAATGGGGCAGCCCCTATGATGCAAGGACTATGTCCAGGGGTCTCCTCATTCGAGGTCCAAGAGTTTCTTGAATAGGGGAAAGCAGTTTGGGGAAGAGATGGCCCTTGGAACTTGTTGCAGGGACTGTTGGGTGGAAAGAAGTTGGGGGACAGGAGTTGAGGGAGGTTTCTAGGAGGGAAGGTTGTGGAAGGTGTGGTTGCAAAGGAGGATGTGGGAGGGGGAGTGGAGGGGGAAGCACTGATGTTGGTGTCAAGGTTTTCTGGGGGGTGATGCTTGTTGGCATCACAGTTCCCTTTCTCCTCCCTAAAGTCTCACAACAAGGGTTGGAGGGGAGAGCCAGGGTTCAGGGTGGGGTGGCAGTCAGGGTTGAGTTTGTCCTCAATGGTAGGGAAGCATTGGGGTTGGAGCAATATCCTGGGTGGCTAGTTGAGCATCTTTGCTGTTGAATGTCATGCTCATGGAGTTCCAGTCAATGCACAATGCATGGTAATTCCAGCCAGTCTCATAGGCCTCCTTCTCAAACTGGACCACAAACATTGTGAAGTGTTCCTCTGGGGACATCCAGAGTGACATGAGCTTCCTTTTGGCCTTGGCAACAGTGTCATAAACCCTGAACTTTGACAAGAACTCCTGTACAAAGGCTTCCCAGTCAGAGAATAGCAGGTGGCAGGGGTTGTACCAGAGAAGAGCTGTGTAGTGGTCCAGGGCAATCCCCTGTAGATAGGAGGAGGTGAATGTGATGTGGGCCTTGTTGGTGGCAAAAGTGTTTGGTTTTCCCTGGAACATGTTGAGATGCTGTACCAGGAAGATGCACCACTTCTGGGGGTTATGATCATGGAAGGGTTCTGGTTTGTGGATGTCCAGTCAACCTTTGCAAGCTAGAGCTTTGTGGACTTTGTTGGCTTCTGCCCAATCCTTGAGATTCTGGGGAGGAGGAGTGGTGTTATAGTAGTAGTAGTAGTGGTTCCCTGCCCCTCCTGGTAGAAATGCACCTATGGCAGGGCCCCACCCTCCAGGAGGGCCAGCTTCTGGAGGTCCTCCACTGGGGGGTGCTCCTCATCTAGGCCCAGGGGATGGTCCCCCCAGGATCCACCCAGGGAGTCTGTCAGGGGTTCCAAAGGAGGGTCCACTAGGGAGTCCAAAGGGGGGTCTGCCAGGGGATCCACCAGGAGGCCCACCCGGGGGCCTGCCAGGGGGCCTGCCCAGGAATCCACCAGGAGGTCCAAAAGGATCCTCTGGTGGTCTAAAGGGGTCCCTGGGTGGTCCAAATGGCTCTCTAGGAGGTCCAAAGTGGCCTCCCTGAAGTCTCAGGCCTGAGGAGGGGTTGGTTGCTGCTGCCAGTGCTGGTGCTAGGGAGGGAGCAGGGAGAAAGGGGTGACAGTGGGCAGGGGGAGGATTCCAAAGGTTGAAATGTGGGGGAGGGTCCTGAGCTTGAGGGTTTTGGGGGGGCAGAGCACCCATTGTGAGTCTTACATGGGGTTTCTCATTGACATAGCTGAGGGTATGTTTGGACCAAGTATCCCTGCCATTCTCCATGGCTGGCATGGCTGAGGGGAGATTCCAGTCCTATGTATGGAAGGTCCCCACACCTGGGGCCAAGTTGGAGTGGGGTCAGGCTGAGAGTCTCACCATCCTGACCACAGGCTGGTCAAACAGCCCACTGAAGGGATTGAGGTTTCAGAGTAGAGCAGAGGCTGCATCCAGGTTGTCCTGATGTTAGTTTCCAGCATTCAGAGCCTTGGCAGGTTGGTGGGGTGCCTGGTCTGTTTTTTGTCATAGATAAAAGGAGTACATGGGGTCAGAGAAGTTCTCAAACCTTCCCAGTGATAGCAAGACATGGATTTCCCTGACTAGGTTGTACAGCTCATTCCACAAGGAGGAGTCACCCCAGAGAAGGTTAAGGGCTCATGCTAAAAGGTTCCCTTGCTCATAGAGCTCAAAGAACATTACCAGGCAGTCTGCCCAGACCTTAGCAGTGGCCTCTGAGGTGGGCTGCCCCAGTTTTTCAAAGAGACTCTGGGTCTATCAGAAGAAGTCTACTCATGGGAGTCAAAGTTTCCATAGGATTGTGCTACATTGTCAAGAGTCTGCCATGTACTCTTCCTGCTGAAGCAGGGGGTCCCCTCCTATCCAGGGCATGTTTCCAAGTCCCATAGGTGTAGGAGGCATAAGGACAGCCAGAGCTGCCATAGGCCCCCTTTGGGGAGGTGTGAGGCATACAGTCAAAGCTGGAAGCAAGTAGCCCTTGGCCCCTGGCATGTGCCCTGCTCCAGCAGTGAACAGACCAGTGCTAGCAGGTACTGGAGCATTCCATCCTTCATTCAGAGCTCCTAGTGGGCCTTCCAGGTGCAGTCCTGCATAGGAGTCCTGTGCAGAGGGAGGCACCAGGGAATGCCAGTCCAGGCCCTGACTTAACAAGGGTCCCAGTCCAAATCCATGTGTGGCTATTGGCCAGTACCAATGCAAGGACCAGAAAGGGGGTGGTTGTGGATAGGGGGTCTGGTTGTTCTGGAGGGTAACTGGAGGTTGTGCATAATAAGTTGGTGCAATTGGGTTGCCATAGGAGTCCATAGCATAGGTGGCAGTGGGCCAGTAGAGAGGTCCAGCATAGTGGGCCATCAAGTGTCTAATGAGCAGGGGGAGTCTTGATATTATGTCAGGTCCAGGATACCTGGGAGCTCACCTCCAGGAGCAAGAACCCACTAGTTGGTTAGGCAATGACTGGAAGGGGAACATACAAATGTTCTGGGCTTGATCCAGGTGCCAGGCAATGTTCTGAAGTTGGTGTGATGAGGGTGGAGGTGGTTGAAGTCCATGGGAGTGTTCTGTGGACTGAGACAACTATGCTGGAAGATTGAGAGAGAGGAGAAGAGGAATAGATTGAGCAGGAATGGAGACAAAGAGAGTAAAGAAGCAAGAAGCAGACAAAAGTATGCAATATCAAGACTACCAACTGACTACAGAGTTCTGGGGTTATATACTTGAGGTCTCCAGGGGAAGTCATGGATGGTAGGGGGTCACCAGGTGGGCAGCACCCATCCAGGACTTGGCTTCTATTGTAGTGGGGCCTGGGTATGGTCCAATGCAGGCCCCAAGGGTGGATCTGTGGGGCAGGGCATTTTGAGGCTGGGGTGGGCCCTGAGGGTGCATTAGGACCTGGAAAGCTGTCTTGCCAGTGATCCAGTGATGCATAAGGCACATTCCAAGGAAGTTATCAGAGTTGGGGCTCAGGAACGCATGGGCTAGTGATCCAATGATGCATATATTGTGGGTGGGGGGGCGGGGCAGGGGCCTCTAAGGGTTGGGCAGGGCAGTCTGGGTGGTTGTTAGTGGTGGGGTTGATGGAGATGGTGGGGCAACATTGGTGGGGTCCTCCACACACCAATGAGGTCAAAAATTGACCTCACTGATGCATATGAACAAGTGAGGATATGTACTTTGGACATACCTAAAACTGCATCTATGACCATCACTGGTACATACCACAGTAATATCATGCAGATTGGCAACTGTAATGCACCAGCAATATTTCAATGTCTGATGATGTCCATCTTCAGAGACATTATTGGGAAATGTATGCATGTGTACTTAGACAGGAGAACTTTCAGTCCCCCTTTCAGACATACAAACACCACCTCTGGACCCCTGACTAGCCTTCCTAGCACCATTTAGGCTCCATCAGTGCTGCCCCCTAGCCTGAGAATGCTGACTGCCCCAGCAGTATGTAGTGGCCTCAACTCCCTCCACAAATTCACTACATCTCCACAGAGATTGAGACCACAGACACACAGCAAACCTGTGGAGTCACTGCCCTCCTAGACAGCAGAGTAACAGGATTGTTCCTAGACTTGGAATTTGTGAAGTGCCATGGCCTGACTACACAGCTGCTTGCCAAACCCATTCCAGTGTTCAATATTGATGGAACACCCAATGAAGCAGGTGCCATCGACTCCATGGTAGATCTAGTCCTCCACTCTCATAACCATGCCAAACACATAGTCTTTGCAGTCACTAGCCTAGGCAAACAGGACTTGGCTTCACCTGGCTCCAGGAGCACAAGCCCAAGGTAGACTGGACTCAGGGCAGGGTAAGCATGAGCCAGTGACCCCAGAGGTGTTCCACCTGCACCACTGAGGTCAAGGAAAAGCACTGGGCTGAAGTTCAGGAATGCATGGCCATCCAGGCTTGCCATGCAGGCCATCTCCCCTTTGCAGACCTAGACCTTTGGGACCCCCCACCCCTGGTGTTCCCCCATAGAGAGGCCCTCTACAAGGATGACTGGAGCAGCAGTGGGGCTCCAGAAGAGGAACTAGGAGGGGAGTTCTATGGCATACACAACCCAGAGTCTCCAGATGAGGCAATAGAAGTCAGAGACCAGATCTATGCAACTGCCTAGCACTCACCACCATCCATTGAGGAGATTGGGGCTAGCCAGACCACATCTCAGCAGTTGGCCCAGGCATTTGCCACCAACTCCCCACCCCAGGCATTCTGGGATGTCATTCCCCAGTATCTCCACAGTTTTGAGCTCACTCCCAGAGCACAAGCAGTGGGACCATGCAATCAAGTTGATGCTGGACTCCAAGTCTGCCAGCTGTAAGGTCTACCCATTAGTGCCCAAGCAACAGGACAAGCTTGATGCCTTCCTGTAGGAGAATCTGTTCTCCAGTTGCATCCACCTCTCCAAGTCAGCAATGGCTTTTCCTGTCTTCCTCATTAAAGAGGAGGTTGGCCCCCTCCAACTGGTCCAAGACTATGCCCCTCCTCCTCATTCTGAGCTCATCAATAACCTCGGGGGTGCACAGTACTTCACTAAACTGGATGTCTGGTGGGGCTACAACAGAGGGAGATGAGTGGAAGGCTGCCTTCTGGACTAACCAGGGACTGTTCAAACCCCTACCAATAGCCCTGCCACCTTCCAGACAATGATGAACAACATCTTCCAGGACCTCATTGCAGAAGGTGTAGTATACCTTGCCAATATCCTCATCTACAGCAAGACACTTGAGCACTGCCAGATCACACACATTGTTCTGGAATGCCTCCACCATCACCAGCTCTATCTTAAGCCAGAGAAGTGCAAGTTCAAGTGGACCCCAATTGAGTATCTTGGGCTGATCATCTTGCATGGAATTGCAGCACCAAGTCTGTCCACATGAACAAATGGGCCCTCTGAGATGGGCTCCTGACCTTCTGGGATTGCATTTACATGCCCAACATCCCAAAGCTCCACCAGAGGATGATTGAGCAGCACTATGACTCCTGCATTGCTGGACACCCTGGCCAATGGAAAACATTGGAGCTAGTGTCCCAGAATTACCAGTGGCCCCAGATGTCCTGATATATTGAGTCCTACACTAGTACATGTGAGCTCTGCCTCAGAACTAAGCACCACATACCAAGCAGACAACTCCATCCTCTACCAGTCCCCATGGAGCAATGGAATATAGCCTTAGTGGACTTCATTGTAGAGCTCCCTGATGCTCATGGTTACAATGCCATCTTGGTAGTGGTGTACCTATGCAGCAAGCAAGCATGCTTCATCCCCACTTACACAACTTGCTCTGCCATGGGTGCCACTAATCTATACCAGAAGAATGTCTGGAAGCTCCATGGCCTCTTCAATGCCTATGTGTCTGACCAGGGGCCACAATTCATAGTGGACTTCACCAGAGAGCTCTATCAACTACTTAATGTGAAGCTTCATACCTCCACTGCCTATCACTCACAGTCCAATAGCCAGACTGAATGCATGGATCAGGAGCTCAAGCAGTACCTCCGCCTCTTTTGTAACAAGCACCAGGATAATTGGGATGAGCTACTTCCTGATGCCAAGTTCCAGTACAACAACTATGTTCATGTGGCTACTCAGGTGTCACCCTTTTTCCTGGACACCAGGTGTCACCTATACATGGGCTTCAAGCCCCAGGCCTGGCCCTTGGAGAACCAAGCTGTAAACAAGTTTGTGGACCAGATGAAGATGGTGCAGGAGGAGGCTAAGGTGATCCTGGTAACAGCAAAGGACAATATGGCACAATACTATGACCATGGAAGAACCCCATATACTGGCCTGGAGACTGGGTCTACCTAGACACCTCTGACATCATGACCACCTGCCCATCAAAGAAGCTCTTGCACTGTCAACTAGGACCCTTCATAGTGGAATGACAGGTAGGATCCCTAGCCTATTCTGAGGCAATGCCCACCACCCCCTCCATCCCCAGTGGTAATCAATGACAGCAATGAGTATAAGGTTGAGGAGATCCTGAATAGCCACCTATTTCAATGGTGGCTACAGTATAAGGTGAAGTGGAAGGGTTATGGGATAGAGGACATCTCCTGGGAACCATGGAAGAATGTGCACACACCAGGACTTATTTGGGAGTTCCACCAGAGACACCCAGATGCACCTTGGGCCATCCAGAGAATTGAGGCATTATAGAATGACCAGTTGAGAGAGGCTCCTTGCCCAATAGGCAAGAAAAAGAAGAAACCAAACAAGGTGGACAAGGGTCCACCAAGCTATGCATTGAACTCTGGGTAGAGCTCAAGGGGAGGAGGAGTATCAGGGAGTAAGGTACCCCCCAAGATGAGATTGTTTAGTGCAGGGCTGTTGCCTGGGGATGTGCCACCCCCACACCAAGAAGAGTGTCTCCACAGGATACAAGGCCTATGAGGATAGGACTTATGGTGATGCCACAGGAGGTGGTCCCACCAAGTTATACTGTGGTGATGCAACAGTTGCCAATGTGGGGATGTGATGTGCCCTCACAATGTGGTGGAATGGATCAAGTATGTGGAGGGCCTAGGGTGCCTCCTAGCAAACTTTGGACACTGTGGGACCACACAAGCTATGTTGTCATATGAGTTTCAATAGTAGAACCCAGCTGAGCAAGGGGTATGGCAGGTCAACAATGACCTGCCACTATGTCATCACAAGTAGGGATTTCAGTCCCTGCTTATAACCACCCTGATGCAATGGAGGTGGATGAGGAGGGGCCCAAATTCATCACAGCTATAATGGAGATGCTGTCGCTTCCACAGCAGATATACCTGCCACTGCCTACTGTGATGCATCTTCTGGATGAACCCTTATCATCATTGAGCACAGCAGGGTGACCAAAGGTTGCCTCCATAAGCAAAGGCAAGCAGAGGGCAATGCCTGAGATGTCATTGACTATACTGGCAACAGAGATGAATATTCCTTGTTGACTGACATTTCACAGCCAAGAAGAAGGGCAAGGGCAAGGCAAAAGAGCCCTCAACCACAGCTGATGAGCAAATTGCTCACCTTCTCCAGCAGCTACACAATCCAAAGGGGGACCATCACTAGCAACCAGTCCCCTTGCCCTCTCTGTCAATGGCCATGCTTGGCAATACTGACAATAACATGTCTGGAGTAGGACTTAATTGAGTCTGATGTGTGATTGCAATACATTATGCACCACAGCCACCCAGGCTCTTAGAGCCTGTATTCAGGTGTGGCAATCAATGTGTCATTATGCATGGACTGACAATCAGTCTTTGGCTATGTCTGAGGTTGGGTGTTGGCCCTGACCTCACATCATGCTTGAATGGCCTATATATGGCTGTTTGCAATGGTGGTAGCTCAGCCCTGTCTCTATTGAGATGCAGTTGATAGCTACTGCACTCACATGGGGGAATTTGATGCATTTAGACCCTACATGTTTACCTGGCATAGGTTACAGGTGTTGCCTACACAGATCCCCAAGCTCAGCAAAGCAGAGGTCATATGTCACCTTCTTGCAAATTGTGTGCCACCTGCCTGGGTGAGTCATGCACATACCTATGGCATATGCTATTTAAATCACCACTGGTCAGGCAGTGCTATGCACATTGACCTGTTCTTATGGGTCAACAATGAACATCATTGTTGACTCTGGTCTATAGGCATACCCTCACATCTATTGGGGTATGATGGGTGATATGCCCCCACTGATACAAGGGAGTCCATGGTATTGGACTATGCCAGCAAACATTCAGTGCTTGCTGACACCAGCCTGGAGATGACTTCAACTGTTGTCCCTGGCCCTTCAGAGGCAGCTGTAGTGACTAACATTGCTACTCCAGTCATCCCCACCAGAACTAGCAGCTTCATTGATATGGCTAAGGCTGTATTGGAGCACCAGGCTGACATTGTGAGTAGCAAAGAAACTGCATCTTTGCAAATGGACAAATGAGCAGGAAGAACTGCTAATAGTAGTTCACAGTGACTATTGCAATTGGGCTTGTTGAGTGCTCTGATATTCTCTCCAATGCATGTGTGGGCAATGTGTCAGGATATTATACTGCCCATCACTCACCATGTGGGCCTCTGAAAGCTTACACTCATATCAACATAGGAGCCCAGACATAGGGCCTCAGTGCCAACTCATGGGTGGGATACTGTATCCTACCCCTTTTTTTAATGTAATGCTAGTTACTTTATTTGTGAGTCTGTTGATGGACTCAGAAGGAGGGTATGTAACAGAGTGCCCATTACCCTCTTATGCAGTATGATATTTAATCATTATATGATATTATTATTATTATCTCATGGTAGTGTCACATGACACTACCTATAAATACTACTTATATACTTATGTAAGGCAGCACCTTACTTCATTCTTTGTAGACAGACTAATCAACTGGTTTGTGTTACAGTGTGAACCAAAAGCAGTGCACCTTGTAACAGAGACATTACACTTGAACAGCACACTTGATCAAACAGTACTTGTTCAGTTAATTTGGTGGAGATGGACAATGAGGTCAAGAGGAAACCTTGTGTGAGAATCCTTGCTCTATAATCTCATCTCTACAACAAAAATTGTAAAATCCTCAGCCTTCACAACTGTTTATGCTGTTAACAGACTGGCAGAGCAACCAACTCTCCTGTCCCAGCCTCCTAAATGACAAACAAAGCATTTTAAATGCTTTGTTTGCTTTGTTCAGTTACTAATTATTGAATTTACTGGCCACAGCTGCCTCCCTCTCTTTGCCCCCATCCTGGCAGGCCAATAAAAAACCAGCCAATTACCCTCTCCCAGACCCCTAAATGATGAACAAAGCATTCACAATGCTTTGTTTGGTTGCCACATCATTGAATGCCACTGGGGGGCTCCACACCCCCTACCTGCTCTTGACCCCTCCAGCCAGCCACCCACTGCTGCAAAATGCTCTGGAGGCAACCAAATGCTGACTCCATGCTGTCTTGACCCAAACAAGGTGTTGATATACTTTTTCTGGCTAGCAAATGTCCTTGAAGGTGGCTACAATTCCTCCCACCTACTCCTGCCCCTTTCAGCTGCCACCCACCACTCTAAACAAAACACTTAGGAGGCATCCAAATACTGCCTCCCATGTCCTAAAGACCTGAACAAAGCATATAAATGCTTTGTTTGGCCAGCAAATATTGCTGGAATGACTCCTCCCTCCTTGCTCCTGCCCCCTCCAACCAAGCTGCAGAATATGCTGCCACCCCAGGACACTCTGGAGGTGACCAAATGCTGCACCCACTGCAACAAAGCATTAATATGCTTTGTTCAACCAGAAAACATCCTTGAAAGCAGCCACAACTACCCCCACCTGCTCCTGCACCCTCTAGCTGCCACCCACCACCATGGAATGCTCTGGAAGTGACCAAATGTTACCTCCATGCTGTACCAACCTGCTTTGTTTGGCCAACAGGTATTGTTAAGGGGCTCCACAACATGCTCCCCTCCTCCTACCATCTCTAGCCAGCTGCCCACTGCTCATAATGCTTAGGAGGCATACAAATACTGGCTTCCACATCCTAAAGACCCCAAAAAAGCATATGGATGCTTTGTTTGTCCTTTCCCTCATCTACCTTTTCTTGGCACTTTCACTCCCACTGCTTTCTCACCTTTTGCTCTAAGATACAACCAGCTTTCTTCTCTTGTCACCTCTGTCCCACATCCTAAAGACCTGAACAAAGCATATGGACACTTTGCTTGTCCTTTTCCTTGTCCACCTTCAATTGGCAGTCCCACTCCTGCTGCTCTTTCTCCTTTTGTTCTAAGATATGATAAGCTTTCTCCTCTGTCACCTCTATTTCTCCAGAGTCACAAATGAATCTGGTGGCAGCTGGGGAGCTTGTGCAATAGATAAGCTCCTGTATCTCTGTTCCAAGCATTCCATTACACTCAAAGATATTTCCCTTCAATCTTCAGTAAGCTGGTGTACCATTGTACCACTCTGGGCATCAAAGGGCTGAACAGTGAAGAGGATAGCTCAATAACAGGTTGATCATCAATAGGCTTCACTGAGGGGGATTGCTCAGCAACACTGGGACTCTGAGTATCTTTGTGAGTTCTCTTGATCATGTTCATAATATCCTGCTGCTCCTGAATGAGGGCCTTATTCCAGCTAATTTCAGCAGACTTTGTAACCATCAGATTTTTTGGAGGCATTGAGAGCTTACTAGATTTGAATCTCATGTATGCTGTATTGATCTGGTGTCACTGTAGGAGCTCATATATTGTAAAAACAGCATGGTGTTGCATTGCTTATATTTTATTGGATGGGTGTTGGCAAGTTTTGACTTTGATCTTTGGTCAACAGCTCACAAGGCATGTCAACAAATCTTGGATGTTGAATTGGAATAAAAAGCTGCTGTAAGAGTGGCTGTAATAGGTGCTTGATAAGTGCTTGATTTGATGCTGCTCCAGAAGCAGGACATCAAAATATGCAAGGTCTAGGGCTTTGACAAAAACCTGAATGCTAATTCACTACTCAAATTAGGGTGCTGATAAACAAAAACATTATCTCAATAATGTCTTGTAGGACAATGAGCCCTTCCATGTAATTGCCAGACAATGAGCAAGCTGCTTGATGAGGTGGGTGATGAGCTAGAGTGAACCAGAACACAAAAAATGGAAGAGCTTGGGTGTACCCAGAATATGAAGAGGAATGAAAGAGCCAAGGTGAACTAGAACATAAAGAGGAAGGGAAGAACTTTGGTGAACCCAAAACTTGAGAGCTTGGATAAGCTCAGATCTCTGGAAAAGGGAGGAGCTTGGGTATGAAGACAATAGTTACACAGAATTGTCAGGCAATGAGCAAGTCACTCAAAATGGTGGGTGGCAAGCCAGAGTGAACTAGAACATGAGGAAGAAGAGAAAAATTTAGATGAACACAGAACTTAAAGGAAGAGGAGAGCTTGGGTCAACCTAGAGCTCATGGACAGCAAGAGTCAAGACAGATTTTGCTGCATTGGACTTCAGCATAATTCAGCATCAGCATAATGTTTGGCTGAAGCTTCATAGCCAAACAGTGAGGACTTGAAATTTTCCTCAAGTCCCTCAATCTATTACATATTTAATACACTTTGAATTCCCCCCTGCTAGCTCCATGACTTAGCTGTTGCTCCTGGAGGTCACCCTTACAGCAGAACAAGTCTCTTACCCTGGTCTAGAAGCCCCTCATAGCCTGCACAGAATCTCCAAGCAATTATCTGTCACTTCTCCACCAGGCTTGAACACCCACAGAATTCTATGTCTCATCTGGCTAATCCAGATACTCCCTCAGAGGCCCCAGCCCACAGGACAAGGCCTGGACTCACCTGCAACACCTAGAGAACCAGGTGAAATTAACCCAATCCTCCCTTACACACCACATGACCAAACTCTCCACCTTCTGCCAAACCACCAAACTCATCTCCCAGTCCCTCCAGGCACTACTAGAGCACCTGACCCCTACCTCCATGCCAATCCTGGCTGTGGAGACTCCTCCAGTGACTGCCATTGCCTCCCTGGCAGCTCCAGTAGCCCCCTGAGCATGCATTGCCTGCTCATGCTCCCAGACACTTACAATGGTAACTGCTCTGGTGGGGAGCACTTCCTCCAATCCTGTCTCACATACATCCATCTCAGTAGGGATGCCTTTGATTTGGATGTGCTGAAAATAGCCTGGGTCTTGTCATACATGAAGATGGGATATGCCTCCACCTATGTGCTACTGGTGTATCAACATCCTGGAGGTGTTGAGAGTTTTACAGATTGAGCAGCCTTCAAAAAGGACTGCCAGGTGGAGTTCTTTCTGATCAACCCCACCAAGGTGGTGGCCTTAGTGCTATGTGACTGGGAGCAATATGGGCAAGGAAAATGGATGCTGGACAAGTATATTGACTCCTTCCAGGCACTAGTCAAGCAAGCAGTCTATCCTGATGGCCTCCAACTATGTCTCACATTCCAGAATGGCTTACATCCTGCACTACTGGAATGCATTGACAACCTTGCCAAAGGCTGCCCAGACAATGTGTGGATTGCCTCCTGGTATAAAGTGGCCTGGGATCAGTGACAGCTCATGGATGTTTGACAGGAGCTACATTGCACACACCCAACTCACTGCCCTACCCCCATCTCCACCCTCTGGGGTATGCTGCCCCTGTTCCCTCAGCAGCTGCCTCTGCTCCAGCCAGCTCCACTCCACAACCCTTACTGCTGGGCATCCCTATGGATGTCAATGCTACCCAACAGCATTGCACCATGCCACCACTGTGCTGGAGATGCCAGAAACCCAGGCATTTCAGGTGGCACTGCCCATTGGGTCTCAAGGTATGTTACCTCTCCACACCAGAGCAGGAGGAGCTTCTCCTGCAGCTGCTGGCTGCAAAGGATGCAGCTGGAGACCCTTCACCAGACAAGCCAACACCAGAGTTGATCCTGGAGGAGAGCAGCACTTGCACCCCCCTCCTAGGCCTGGAGGAGGATTTTTAGTCGAGCAGTGGATGAGATGTACACCTCTGTTGCCAAGTACTAACTGGTTTGTATGTCTGTTCATAGAAAATGAAATGGGTTTTATTGACATTGATGATCCTAAGACAACAGAATCTCAGCATTCTCCTCCAGACATACAAACACCAACTCTGGACTCCAAGTCAGGCCCACCAATGCTGGGCAGACCTCACCAGGGCTGCCCTGCCTGGGAACGCTGACTCTCCCAGCAGTATGTGGTAGCTGCAAACCCTTTGGTGAACTCCCTGCACCTTGATGTGGAAATTGAGACCACAGACACCCAGCAGGCCCATGGAGTCACTGCCCTCCTGGATAGTGGTGCCATGAGGTTGTTCCTAGACTTGGAGTTTATCTGCCACCACTGCCTGACCATGCAGCTGCAGCCCATTCTGCTGTTCAACATCAATGGGAAACCCAATGAGGCCAGGGCCATCAGCTCCATGGTTGACCTTGTCCTCCACTACTGGAATCATGCTGAACAGGCTGTGTTTGCCATCACCAGCCTAGGTAAGCAGGACATGATCCTTGGATTCACCTGGCTTTGGGAGCATATCCCCACAGTAGACTGGGCCCAGGGCAAGGTGACCATGAGCAGATGTCCCCAGAGATGCACCACCTGCACCACCAAGGCCAGGGAACAGTGCTGGGCTGCAATTTGAGAGCACATGGCCATTTGGGCTTGCTGTGCAGGCCATTTTCCCTTCACAGATCTGGATCTTCTGGACTCCCTGCCCCTGGTGTTTCCTCATCGAGAGGCCCTCTATAGGGACAACTGGAGTGGTGGTGGGACCCCAGAAGAGGGTCTGTCAGGGGAGTTTTGCAGCTTGCACAACCCAAAATCCCTGGACAAAGTTGTGGAGATCAGGAATTGGATATCCAGTCTTCTTCATCAAGAAGAAAGATGGCTCCCTCCAACTGGTCCAGGACTACTGGGTACTCAACACCATGATGGTGAAGAACTGCTACCCCCTCCCCCTCATCTTGGAGCTCATCAACAATCTCCAGGAAGCATGGTACTTCACCAAATTGGATGTCCAGTGGGGCTACAACAATGTACAGATCCAGGAGAGAGATGAGTGGAAGGCTTCTTTCCACACCAACCAGGGATTGTTCAAACCTCTTGTCATGTTCTTTGGACTCACCAACAGCCCCGCCACCTTCCAGAAAATGATGAACAACATCTTCCAGGACCTAATATTGGAAGGCATAGTGTGCATATACCTTGATGACATCCTCATTTACACTAAAACATTAGAGGAGCACTGCCAGGTCATGTGCATTGTCTTGGATAGCCTCTGCCTACATCAACTTTTATCTCAAGCTGGAGAAGTGTGAGTTTGAACAAACCTGGATCAAGTATCTCAGGTTGATCATCTTGCATGGAGCCACAGAGATAGATCTGGTGGAGGTGGCAGGTGTGGCAGAGTGGCCAGAGCCCAAGAACAAGAAGGAAGTGCAGGCCTTCTTAGGGTTCACCAACTTCTACTGGAGGTTCATCCAGGATTTCTCCCACTTCAGTGGACTTCATTGTTGAGCTCCCAGATACTCATGGATATGACACAGTCATGGTGGTAGTGGACCTCTATGATAAACAGGCCCACTTCATCCCTACTCACAAGAGTGGATGAGCTGATTGTGCCTAGAATTAACCCCAGGAAAACCTCCCTCTCCTACTTGCCTAATCCAACCATTCAAAGAAAAATTAAAAAAAAATTCATTTACATTGTTTCTTGTCAAGATTAATTGATAAACATTATAATTTTTTTCTTTATTTCTCTTTGAACTGTACTGCAAATACCATTTTAGGTTCACTTACAATATTTTTCCAATGTTTCAACAGAAACATTCAAAGACAATTTTGAAATCAATTGATTTTTCCCATGTCTTTACATTATTTTGCCAAAGAATATTGTCCTCTGCACCCAGCAATTGTCTTTTACCATATCACATTCTCATATCCCATTGTCCACCCTACACGAAGGAACAAACTCGTATATATTGCATACACTACTGGTGGACACCCTCAGCCAAATCTGCGTCTGTGTTTTATCTAGGTAGAGAATACACTTCAAGTTGATTATATCACAGACTCAGGATCATCGACTTATGCGTCTGCATTTTATGTAGGTCCAAATAGTACAGATTCCAACATCTACAACGGCAGATGCATGTGGAAAAAGAAGGTCGAGCGACGTAGTTTTGTCCTCTGTAGTCCACACGGTTCTTTGATGGTTTCTATGTCACGAGGGAATGGCAACCACTAAGGCGCCGACGCAATGATCAATCCATTGTTTGATGATTGATTGTCACATCATGTCACCAAACAGCTTGAACCATTTAAGTCACCCTACATAAATCCTCCATGTCTATGGTCAAATCAGACCCCCACCTCAATCACTCCATGGTCTTTACAGAATGGTCCGGAGACTTTCCCACCATCTGCCAATGGGTCAATCAACAAGCTGTCAATTGTCAGTGCCAATGCCGACTTGTTGAGGTTTCGTGCCGCCTGCATGGAGTACACCGGGTGCCCGTGTACATCGTGATCATTTTCAAGCTTCCTGTCTTATCACCACCAGTTATGATTATTTTCGAGCTTCCCCCGTGTCCATCATGATCGTTTTCGAGCTCCCCATGTGTCCATCATGACCATTTCGAGCTTCCCGCCTCATCCCCACTATCCATGATCTGTGTACCAATTCTAATGGTATTTATATCTCGTTCCCAGCTCCTCGGCAATTCCCCGTGCACCCCTCGCCCTTCTTTCCCCGCGGTCATTGATTTAGCTGTTCTCTCGATCTCTTACCCAATACTACCGACTCTTCTTCCGGTTCTAACTTTGTAGTAGGAAAATGAGCCATCCATATAGCAGCTCTGCCAGTTACATCTATGCTTTGAACGACGTACGTGCTTCTTTCTTTTCTCCTCTTCTTTTGTCTATCACAGCCCGACCAAATTCCAATCTCACTGGATACTGTTTGTGTCTTCAATCTCCAGAATGCTAACACCTTCGACACCACTAGACGGAACTTGGGTCCATATGGACACCTGAAAAGTCTTGTTCCCGTACGCTTCCTTCTTTGTTTGTCTTCAAGCCTTTTCCTCATCGACACAGATGCAGTCCCTAGTCTCGCTGACATCCCCTTGGCCGCCCACCGACCCCGATATGGGATCAGTCGTTTCTGTCCCTGTTTGGAGGTTGGTGAGTGCTCTGGGCAGCACTGAGTTGAGATCAGAACAGGATCTGCATGTACGGTCGGGGCTGCGGGGTGTAAGTTCCTTACTCCATTGATACCCAAATAACTCACAGGTATGTTAACACTGAAACAGAATCGAATAGGAAATACTCTTGGAGAAGTCAAGAAATGCCTCGCGAGAATGTAAGTCATGTTGATGCCGAGGACGCACCCCTCATTAGATCGTCCCTTACACCTTTTTAGATTTTCACGTATACATGTAGCGCGTACACAAACGATGTAACGCTATTTGAATACAGAAAAAGGCGAGGCAAAAGCAAATACATTTTCATTAATTGTTGCCTGAGGCTAGCGAATGTATTACACGTATGGATGCTCCCTGCCAGCCAGAATAACTCAACCACTCACTCCTTTATTTGATAACCGTATCAAATAACAACCTCACTAAGGAATAGCGAACAACTCAAAAAGGATGTTTGGTGTAACGGAGTTTATGCATAGTCCTTTCTCCTAGCTCCTCAATAGGATTATTACACCATTGTCGCCCGTTCAAAGTACACGCGAAGTAATGGATAAGCATTGGATCGGACAAGTGTGTGTGTAGGGGTTGCACGGGGTTAATTCGAGATTATAGATAAGATATCACTTACTCGTCACATCCAGCACATCCGGCCCTGGCCACCGGCCACACGGGCTACCAGTATCCTTTATTCACAAAGCCTCCCATTGTTCTACCTGCGGAGCGCTGTTGTGAAGACGTCGTCGTCTCACACTGCGCTCGCAGCGCCGCTCGTCGGACCCACACTACGTCACGCGTTTTATCAGCCGCACGCGCTCGATCGCGCATGCCCTCACCGTCGACGTTTCACTAGAGCTTCTCCAAGCCCCCCTGATACTATCATGACTTCTGTCGCTGACGAGCTAACCACGCTTCATGATTCCCACACGGAGCTCCGAGCAATGATGCAGGACCTTCTGACTCGCTTGAATCGCGACAAAGAAGTGGTTTACACCTTCAATGGCTCGACCAATCAATTCCAAGTCAGTGATCAGGTGGCAAAGGAATACAAGACCCCCTTTTCTGTAATCGTTCCCCTGCAGACATATTTCGACATCCTAGCATCCCACGTTAACAACACATCAGCCACCAGCTCTTTCTTTCGCTACACTGCCCACCTCGTTAAGCTGATCACAGAATACGAGCGGACCATTGTGTACGACTACCACACCGTCTTCTTCAATTGCACGAGGCTGAGATGGCTGCGGGAGATTTCTCTCAATGGGGGAAGCATGACAACAACCTGCTATCCGAGCACGTCTATGCACACCGAAAGCCCGCGCCGTCAAAACCTGCCAAAGCGAAGGCAGCATCCAACCCCAACGAAGCCTGTAGGAAATATAACGATGGTCGTTGCCCAAGCACTCTGTGCCCGTAGGGTCGGCCACACACGTGCACCACATGCAGCAAGACAGATCACGGGAAGCACCAGCATACAGACTAGGAGGCAGGCCGGGCGAGTCGTCGCCCACAAATCCATGCGTCTCGCCCAGGCCATCCCTCGGGCTCGTCATCATTGTCTCTCGGTTTCTCGGCCTTGCTACCTCTCGACTCATCTCTCCCCCTCCCGTCCCCTCCCCCCAACACAAGCCCGCGAGCCAACACACCCCTTGTGGACACCTCTCGTCTCCCTCGCGTCCATTCTTCGCTCAATTTGCAGGCTTGGTTGCATTATTTGAAAGAGTATCCAGACCCCACTCTCGTAAATACACTATCTCAAATAATATCTTTTGGGGCTGATATTGGGTTCACGGGAGACCGCTCTCTAAGCCATGCCTGCATCAACCTTAAATCAGCCTTCACTAATCAAACCACAATCGACACCCTCTCGGAGGATATAGCCTCTCAGGTAGTCAACGGACATACACGGACCCTTCCAAATCCCCCCATTCGACAATTTCCGCACCTCACCCATCGGGGCAGTCACATGTAAACGCTCGTCAAAAATCCGCCGAATTCATCATCTCTCATGGCCGGAAGGAAGCTCCGTGAACGACGGAAAACAGGACTCCGAGGCCTCAATCATGTACGACATGATTGACCGTGCCATAACCGACCTCGTCGCATTGGGACCGGGCTCCCTGATGCTCAAGCTCAACCTTGAGTCCGCGTTCTGCCACATCCCAGTTCGCCAGTCCGACTGGTTGCTGCTAGGATTCGAATGGCTAGGGAAATATTATCACGATCTCATACTCACGTTTGGCGCTCGTTCAGCACCGTATATCTTCAACCTATTTGCCAAAGCATTGCACTGGATCCTCCAGCGCAACCTGCCAGCTCGAATGCACCACTACCTAGACGACTTCCTCAGCATCTTCGACCCACGCACTCCCGAACCCCTTGTCCACAAGTCCCTCTCATGGGCCCTCGACCTGGGTAAGCAGCTCGGGCTCTCCTTTCAGCCGTCCAAGATCATGGGATCGTCCATCACAATGCAATCCCTTGGTTTGGAGCTCGATTTCCTCACCATGGAGGTACGCCTCCCACCAGACAAGCTCCAGTTCCTGCAGGAGCTGGAATGGCATTCAATTCATCTCACCAGCCCGTCCTCATGTCGACATCTTCACAGATGCTAGCGGATCGAAAGGGATAGGTGGACACTTCGGTTCAGAATGGTTCTCAGCGCACTGTCCCCAGCACCTCCAGCCGGCCCAGATCCAGGTAAAGGAAATGCTAGCGGTTGTCCACACCATCCTGTGCTGGGGCGATTCCACTCAAAGTAACTCACATCACTTTCCACGTCAATAACGAGGCCGTTTTCAACGCCATCCACAATAAATTCATTCGCTCCCCCCCAACCATGAAACTCGTGAAGCACTTGATAGCCCTGGCCTGCCGTCTCGATTTTTCATTCTCTTCTGAGTGGCTTTCTTCCACTGAAAATTCGATTGCTGACGCTGCCTCCCATTTTTCTTACTCACGCATGTTCTCCATCGCACCATGGTTGAAACAGAATCCCACCTCGAAGCACCTCCAGCTTGGTGGTATCAGCAAAACAGGCACCATCCCAAAACCATCGCTTTCTATCTTTGGCACAGACTCGCCAGCAGCACACGATAAACCTACTCAACAGGTCAGAAGCAATTTATCCGCCATGTCCAGCTCAATGGCCTCTACAACCCCAACGGCTCCATCCTACCAGCCTCACAGCCTGCAGTATTGTCTTGGGTTGCAAGCCTCGGCGCCTGTGTCCAGCCCAAGACTATCAAGGCATACCTGGCCTTGGTGCGCTCCCTCCACATCGACGTTGACCTTCCCTTCACAGCACTTGAGTCCCCTGTCGTGCAGCATTTACTCAGAGGCATCAGATGCTTCTACGGCGAATGTGACTGGCAACCAGTGCAGCCAATCACACTCCCAATTCTCACTGCCCTGCTCGCTCAGCTCAGGCCAGGCATCACATCCAGGCACACCAGCATCTACACTGCTTGCTGCCTCGCCTACTCCGGTCTGCTACGGAGCAGCGAATTCACAATTGGAAAGGGAGGTAAATTCAACTCTAGCCTCAACCTGTCCCACAGGGCAATACAGTCCCTCCCGAGCTTCGAATCCACCACACATGTCAGGCTCACCCTCCCCGCATCCAAGATGGACCCCTTTAGGAAGGGAGTCACTATCACAGCAGCAGCAGCACCTGGCCAGCCCTCCTGCCCAGTTGCAGCACTCAAAGCTCAGTATGCATCACTCCCACACGATGACAACGCGCCACTCTTTGAGCAACCTGACAGCAAGGCACTGTCTTACATGCACTTCATCAAAGAAATCTGTGGTGCACTGGCCCTTGCAGGCATCAACCCCAAGCCATTTGCAGGCCATAGCTTTTCAGAAGTTTGCTCCAATTGCATGTTATGAACTAAATAGAACACTTCAATGCTGTTCCATAATCTTCCTTTGCTAAGAGAAGCAGCAATGATTTGTTGTCTTAATCCTCTTGGAATGACTGGCAGTGTTTGGCAAAAATCTCCTCCAAAGACTATAGTAATTCCACCAAATGGAAGATCATTATCTAGAACATCTCTGCAAGCATGATCCACACAGTCAACAGCATTCTTATGTTGCATTGGAACTTCATCCCAGATTATAAGTTTTGCTTGTAATAAGACCTCATGCAAATTTGTTCCTCTTTTGATATTTGCCACTGATGTATCAAGAGCAGGAATGGGTATTTTAAAGCGTGAATGAGCAGTGTGACCACCTTCAAGCAATAAAGCTGCAATTCCAGATGATGCCACACATAATGCAACATGTCTATTAGAATGAACAGCTGCAGCCAAAGTATTGCAAACAAAAGTTTTACCACATCCACCTGCACTGTGAATAAAAATCATTTTTCCAG
>JAGGAV010007934.1:0-28792 GCA_017657295.1 Termitomyces sp. DKA64 | reverse complement strand
TTTGGCATGACAAACTCCCCCACTACCTTCCAATACTTCATGAATGATATCTTCCACAACATGAATGACATCTTTGTTATTATATACTTGGAGGACATCCTCATCTACTCAAACTCCTTGGAAAAACATCAGAGCCATGTCTGACATGTTGTAGAACAACTCTGGAAGTACCACCTGCACACCAAACCCAAGAAGTGCTCCTTCCACACCACTAAGGTTGAATACCTAGGGGTTATTATCACTCCAGATGGTGTACAAATGGACCTGGCAAAGGTAGAAGCCATCCTCAACTGGCCCCCACCCTGAAATATTAAGGAGGTACAGTCCTTTTTGAGTTTTGCTAATTTCTACTGCCAGTTCATTAACAACTACTCTGGCATCACAAAACCCCTCAATTGGCTCACCCAGAAGGACATCCCATGGGACTGGGACAGTAAGTGCCAAAGTGTGTTTGCTCTCCTGAAGAAGGCCTTCACCTTTGCCCCAATTCTCTGCCACTTCAATCCCACTCTCTCCATCATACTCAAATGTGACACCTCCAATTATGCCATCACCAGGATTCTCTTGCAGATGGGCTCTGATAGCAAGGACCTCCATCCCATTGCCTTCTACACCTGTTTGATGATCCCTGTGGAGCTCAATTATGACATCTACAATAAGGAGCTCCTTGTGATTGTTGAAGCCTTTTGGCAGTGGAGGGCCTACCTCAAGGGAATCCTGCACCACATACAAGTCTACTCAGACCACAATAACCTTCAATACTTCATGACCACCAAGCAACTCAGTCAACAACAAGCCTGCTGGCTGGAAACACTATCTGAGTCTGACTTCACCATCCACTATTGCCTGGGATGACTCAGAGCAAAATCTGATGCCCTCACCTGAAGGCTGGACATCTACTCAAAGAAGTCATTTGAGGCCAAATGGAATGCCTTCAACCACTGCATGGTAATCCCCCCCAAACATCTTCATGCTGTACTGATTATGAATGAAGAAGGGATCCTCCATCAAATCCAAAATGCTCCTCCAGACACCTACTTCACCCAACATAATCCCCAAAATCACCCTGCCAACACTCCACTCCCTGACCCTGCCTTCACACTGTCTCCAGACCACCAATTCCTACTCCAAGACAGCCAGATATACACCCCAGACCACAAGTCCATCTTCCTTGACATCCTCTGGCAGCACCATGACCACAAGCTCCAGGAACACCCAGGAATGTGTAAGACTCTCCAACTAATTTCCTGGACTTAATTTTGGCCAGGAATGAAAAAGGACATTACCCAGTACATATGAGCCTGCAAACCATGCCTCTGAGCCAAGGTCCCCCAACATCACCCATATGGTCTGCTGAAGTCCCTCCCCATCAGCTGCCATCCATGGTTTGTGATCTCAATGAACCACATCATCAAACTCCCTAAACCTGAAAGTTTCAATGCTATTCTTGTTGTAGTTTCCTGACTCACCAAGCAAGCCCTGTTCATCCCCTGCCATACCACCAACAATGCCCCAGAGTTTGCCAAACTATTCCTCAAATATGTCTTCTCCAAGCATGGGCTCCTGAACAACATTGTCTCCAACTGCAGCCCCTTATTTGTCTCCTGGTTCTGGCAGTCTCTATGCAAGGCACTCAAAATCAAGACCAACCTGTCAACTGCCTATCACCCAGAGACTGATGGACAAATGGAATGAGTAAACCAGGCCTTAGAGCAGTACCTCTGCCTCTACATTAACTACTTATAGAACAACTAGTGTATAGAATTACCCCTGGCCAAGTTTACTTACAACAATACTCCCCACTCTGCTACTGGGGTCTCCCCATTTTTTGCCAACAAGGGCTACAACCCCCAGCTCACCTTGTCCCTCAAGGCCATCCCCTTGCACATTGCCCATGAAGTCACTGAGGACCTCTGGTCCCTTCACCAATTCCTCCAGGATGAGATCAACACTGCCAACCAGGCTTACTCCAAGCATGCCAACACTTGATGTGAAACAACCCCTGACTAGACCCCCAGTATCCTTGTCTAGCTTGACTAGCACAACTTCAAGACCTGGAGACCCTCAGTGAAGCTTGACCATAAGCAACTTTGCCCCTTCAAGATCCTCCAGAAGGTCTTGACCCACACTTATAAGCTTGACCTGCCCCTGGGACTGAAGAGCCTCCACCCCATCTTCCATGTCCAACTTCTCAAGAAGTATGATCCTGACCCCTTCCCTGGCCAGTGCCCAGGCAAACCCCCACCCATCAAGGCCAAGGATGAGTACCACTACAAGGTTGACCACATCCTCAACTCCTGCCTTGTCCATGGGCAACTCTGGTATCTGGTCTGTTGAAAAGGCTACAGACCTGAGGATGACACCTGGAAACCCTGGAAAAACCTCTTCAGAGCCCCTGCCAAACTTCAGGACTTCCATAGACAACATCCCACCAAGCCCTGGGACCTCTGGAATTAGCATGAACAGATGGCCTCAGTGGGTGTAACTCCCACCTCTGGATTCAGCAGGAATTCAACTCCCACCCACATCAGTGATGTTCCTCCTCTCCTGTTCCCTTATACAAAACTAAAAGAAAATGGCAACAAAATGGCTGGAAACTACTATTTACAGTGCTATGAAGACAATATATATTACAACAAGGTAAGAGTCCAAGAAGAACTGCCCTAGCCCTGGAAGCACTACCCCCTCATCCATCCTCTGGAGACCCCCTCCCCATTGCCACCACTGCCAGGTTCATTTCCATTTGCACCACCACAGTCCCCAAAAGCTCCTCATGTTGTGGCAGGGGCTCCCCAACATCTACTGCAACCTCCCACCACAACCCTGGTTCCACCAAGTTCCTCTGCCAATAACCTGCCAAAAGCCACCCCATCTGCCCAATACCCTAGTTGAGCTCTGGGGGAAGGTCCCCAGGCATTCCTTGCATACTGTCCTAAATTGAGGCAAACATGGTGGAAGCCCCATCCAGGAGGATTTGATGCTTGCACACCCAATCTAGAACAGGAACTCAAAGGTCAGTAGAGAATGGTCAGAGCACCTGGAAGACACTCATGGACTCTCTCTGCCCTGTGGCCACCTTGTTAGTCAACCATCCCTCACACTACCTCCCCTCTTCCTCCCAGACAGCCTGAGGGTCTGGGCCCCCTTGATGCTCCACTGCTGCCACCTCCTCTGGCCAGGCCTCCAACTGTTCCAAACACCCCCAGAGTCCCTGAACCTTGACACCCCTCTCCCCCACCTCCTGCAGAGTGAACTCATAATCCCACCTCACTGCATCCCAATCTTGTCACATCACCACCAACTCCTCCCTCAACTCCCAGAGCTCCTCTTCTTGCACTACCAAGTATCCCTCAAGCTCTGATACCCTCTGGCACAGGGCAGAATCCCCAGACAACCCCATTACAACTCCTGTCCCCAGGGAGTAAATAGTCAGTCCAGGGGGACTGGCCAATGTCACCTTGCCTTGGGGCCTCTTGCTCAGCCCTGCCTCCAGTGAGGGGGATGCCCTACACTTCTCCTTATCTCTGGAAGATAGGACTCTCTCTCTATGCCCACCTCATGGTGGCCCCACCTTCCCTTGGGATTGCCCCTGTTCTTCCCCACCCTCTCCTGTGGGACACATGGATTGTGACATGCCACCTGACACTTAGCCCCTCTGCTCCTTCTCCAATCCCAACCCTGCTTTGCAGTGATACTAACCACCTGCCACTCCCAGAAAACAGAACACCTTTTGTGCCTTGCATGACACAGCAAACATATAAAGGAGTCTCAATGGGATCCTGCCACCAGCTCCTCAAATTTGCATGCCTCTCCATGATGAGCACAAATAACACACTGGATCACCAGTTAGTCAGGAACATGCAGTATAATATAGGACCTAACTCACTGGGGCCTCCACCTAACACCATGCTAGGGTAGGGGCCCCCAGATCTGCCCCACTGCCTCTGCAAACCTCTCCACTGAAACCTCCTCCTGCCAAATGTGCTGGGCCTCTAGAACAACTTGCACCTCCCTCAGTCCCAACCCTGACCTGGGAAGACAGCTCAAAGACTTGGGGGCTGACCAAGTGGACTGTCCCAGGACCCTGGGGAGGGAAAGACCCCCAGACAACCCAGCTACTGCAAGGGATAGCTCTAGGGAGAAGATCAGTAAAAGTTATATCCAGATCAGAACACTCATGGTGGCAATACATTGCATCCACCCAATGTTGATCCTGCCTTCTGTTGTATTCTGTCTGACACTCCTCATAGGCTGCCCAGATGTTGACAGTGTTCTTGTTGGAGGGGGGTGGGGTTGGGGATGAAGATGAAGAAGGAGTAGACATGGTGGGAGGAGACATAAGGAAATAACTGTGATACATTGGACATGTCAGGGCCCCCTTTATTTCTTTTCAGGGAGCTTTTAGTGGAAGAAGACACTACACTTTGACTTCAATTCCCATGCCACTGCAGAACATCAGAAATGCCTCCATGCCTCAAAGGGTCTTGACACTGAAGGGGGAGTGATGTCATGACCCGTTCCTGAACTCCTGCCAGACTCTGGTCCTTCCCTGGCCCACCCTAGTAAGCCCAGAATGTACTCCTCCTTGCTCCCAACATCTACAACACTTCCCCACCCCTGGTGCCCACTCCAGCAACTCCCAAGGCTTCTCCAGAAAACCCCAATGCTTCTCCAGCAGTTCTCATGATCCCCCTGACATCCCCTCAGTGTCTGGGTAAGGCCACCCTCCCCAGTGTGCATTATGGTTACATATCAAGACAATACCGCCACCCAACTAGCCAGTCTTGGGATGCCCTGAACAACCACACCCAAGACCCACCCACATGACCTGACCTCAGACCCATGGTCCCAGAGAAGTTCCCCCTGCAGGTACTCAAGCTATAGTGTAGTAATAGTTAAGTAGTCTTGATATTACCTACATTCTTGTGCTTGTTACATCTCCCATGTATCTGTCTTCCTATTCCATATCATCTCATTGAATCTTATCATCTCCCAATTGCATCTGTTTCCATCTTATCAGTCTTGATCTTATCAGTTTCCACTTTCAGTCTCTTGTCTGTTTTCTAAGTCTTGTCTTGCCTCATGTCCATCTATTGTCTCATCTTGACTTCTCAGGTTAGACCTACAGCCCCTACTATTCCCTGTCAAAGCCCCTTCCACCCAGAACCCTTCTAAGAACTCCCCTTACTCATAACCCAGACCCACCAAGTTTGTGTTATCACTCCAGAGCTCTGTATTGCACTTGTCACCCACTCACCCATCACTCTACTTCCCTGTATAATCTACTGGAACACCCTGGACCTCCCCAGACCACTGCTATCTCCTTCACCTGCCCTGTTTCACTCTTTCAGAGCTCACCAAAGCTAGGGATCATAAGTTTAGATGTTGTGTCCACCTAGTAAGGGACTCGCCCAGTGTAGCTGAGCCCCTGGGTCAGCAGAACCTGACAGTTCCATAGCTGCATCTCTACCAGTGAGTAAACTGTCATAAAACCATGGATTGATGCTGTTTGAAGACATTATGCATCAGGTGAAATGATGGTCTACATAGTAAATGATACCTCTAATCCTATAAGTATGTTTACTACCTTGTTTCATAGTAACTGTCAGCTTTTCAGAAATATTGTTAATTGATGAGACATCAAATATAATGACTGGAGAAGTCTAGACAAGGGGGAAAAGCCTGTTCAGATTGTAACCACAGGTGGAACACTTTGATTTGATTGTCAAATAGAAATTGTCCATATACTTTTGTAAATTGGGTTAGTTATTTTCCAGCAACACAGTTCAAGAATGCTTGCTGTGCATTGCCATTCTCCCAACTGTATGTTTCATAGGACCAACTAAATGAGTCTCCATAACTGTAAAATACACTGGTCTATCAATGAACACACAGATGTGTAAGCACCTCTTGGAAATAGTTTAAGTTGTATCCAGAACAGATTATTGTGAAGATGTTCACAAACTTTAGGAGACACATGTGGGTGACATCACATAATTTAGGAGGACATGAGCAAGCAAAAGAAGGGAACTTTACAATATAAAGAACAATACTATCAAAGGAATTACATGTGAATTATGTTAAGAACAATAAGCACAAGCAAGCACATGAAGGAGTAGAATAAGAACAACAATAATAGTGAGTGAGATTAAGATAAAACAGGGAAAATACATTGAAATGAAGAGGGTCAAGGATATGCAATGTGTAAATACAAGTGAGCAGTCTAATGAGTTAAATGTAAACAAATGTAATCAAATCAATAATTTTGAAGACAGCTTCAAGCAGAGGAGATATGTGATGTGTGAGCATGACACTCAAATGAGTCAAATGTATGTAAACAAATGCAATCAAATTGATTATTTTGAGGACAGAAGGAGACGCATGAAGAAAAACAGTAACAAACAGTACAACAAACAGACAAACCAGTTGATAGTTTCGAGGACAAAAAATGTAAGGAAAGACCTAGATCTATAAATAGATCTCGGAATTGGTAGAATCGCTGGACTTGCCAGGGACCGCAGACTTTTCTTGCTCGCCCGGACCATGTTCGAGATACCAAGGTCAGGGAAGAAGGTCACAAAAGCTTTAGCATGATGTATATGTATGTAGACGCCATTATACACATGTTGTGGGGCTTACGAATGGCTCAGATCAACTACAGGTCGAAAGCGCAAACGTTTTCCTGGGCGCACAAAATACAATCGACTGGCCCGATGAACCTCTGTATTCAAGATGAATGATTGATATCGGGCTTGCCGTCGAGGTGGTGGATCATGACAGGAAGGAGGGAGCCAAAGATGGGTAGGTCGCCCCAATCGATCATCGATGACCCCTCGTTCCCGGAGTGCATATGATTCTTGGCCTCCTGAAATTGATTACTTACTCCGAGTCGGCGACGCTACTACTTGATAAAAACATGATCTAATTTATGAATCTGAAGATAGACTTTTGATCATACACTACCTAAACTCGGGCGTTTATGAGTCCAATGCTACAGTAACTTGATGTAACCAGTCCCTCAAACGCTGCGGATCCACTTGATGATTAGTACCGGTGCCCAAACCAATCACACTGCGTAGAGTATCACGCTCTCCATACGGTCCCACTCGAGCCGTAATACACAAATCCGCATACTCGCACGAAGATCTCGCCTCATTCCCGTACGCAATATACCTCGATTCAAAATTCGAATATGTCGTCAACGGCGTAACCCATACCAACCCCACCATATGCTTATACTCTACGCAACCCCCATCCTCCCCGAACTCATAGATCACCTGGCCCTTGTTGTTATGACAAATGTCCTCTATGAGATTATCATCGTTGTACTGATCGTCCGTCAAGACGTGTGTTATGGGCACCAGAATGGGCACGACAGAGTCATTGTATTTGTCTTTGACTTCGTAGACGGCGCCAAGGGAGGTGGCGAGGGACGCTTGTTTGCATACTCTGTATATCATAGCGTCGCTGCCCTTGAGGTTATTCGCGAGCTCGCGACGCGCTTTACAGGCTTCTTGTGTCCACTCGCCATCGATGGGGTACTGGAAACTCAGTCCAAATCCAAGGCGGCCACCTTGGGGGAGGAAGGTAGGGTCATTTAGAGCAGCAGAGAGTGCATCGCGGAGAAGATGATCGTCGGGCGCTACGGGACTTACAGAGGCAAGGGCTTCGGATACTTCTTTCTCACTTTCGAAGAACAGGTTGTAAGTGAGTGTTACCCGATATCCAGACTCGACGACCGCAACTTCATGGTCGACATCGCTGTAAAAAGCTATATATTCAACGCATGGTGTTTGCTGTTCACGTGTGCGGGACGCAGAGTCGAACTTCCATTCTTGGTCAGAGTGGCGCAGGATAAGCGCACCCCCTTCATGAGGGGTAGGAAAGACGACAACAAGAGATCCGAACATGTTTTCGCCTCGCGGCGTATCCTTGTGCGATTTGAAAAACGAGCCTTTCCCTGATGGTGGCCAACACAATCAGCATCAAACTAGAAAAATGACCCCGCGAAAACAGAACAAAGACCCTCACCATAGACATTAAGCTTATACAACTCAGCCTTAACAACCCTATCCCCATCTGCCGCATCCAACAACTGTCTCCTCACACGTTCATCAATGCCCAGCCTCTCCACGCCAAACATAACCGCAAAATCGCCTCGGTCCATCTTCCCGGCTTTGCGGTAGGACTCGTCAAACACGTCTTCCTGGTCTCGACCGAATGTCGCAGGCACGCATGCTTGGGCGAGTGTTTCTAGTTGAGAGGTCGTGGCCTGGGCCAGGTCGAACCAACTAGAAAGTGGGTCTCAGGGAGCGGGAAGCGTGGAGCAGAAGGGAATACCTAGACGCCAACCCATGCTTGTAGTACAAAGTGCAGTCTTCACTGGCGATTGGAATGGTACCCGTACAAAAAGGAGGTTTGTTGGTGATCGCTTTTGCTAACGACTGAAGAGACTCCTCGCTCGCCATATTGAAGGATTCGAATTTGAGGGGTGATTTTGGGACCGTGGTCGGTCTTATTTATAATCGGGGACAGGGCTCTTTGGCAGGGTTGCAACAATGAAAGTAGCATACATCGTTCGAGTCACGGATTCGCTGGACCTACAAACGACAATGGGGTCTGAAATTTGGGATTTTAACGACGTCCGAGTCATTGTGCAGTGACTGGCGAAAATCTGTTCTTCCACTTCTACCAGAGCTCGAACCTTGAAAGACCAAGCTGACCAAGACTAGAACAAAAGCACGAAGTTCCAAGACGTAACCTAGCGATCAGAGCTTCTCCCGAATCCGGTCACGCAACCAGCCATGACTGTTCGAACGTTCAACGCTGAATTTGTAACTCCGTGGAGAATCTCCTCGGTGAGTTTAGGTATTTGATTACGTAACCTACGCTTCAACCACGGCCGCAGGCCTCGACCCTTCTCGCTGCCCTCAGCCCCTCACTACCTCGATTCCCCCCCGACCCACATATCACTCTCCTATCCACCGCCTCCTCCCCCAGTCGATCAATCTAACCACTCCTCCGCCCTCATGCCCTACACTCATCAACCAGCTCAACCGACGTACCGACCAAATCGGGCCTCTCCTTGATACCCTAAAACACAGTCGGTCCACATGTAGCGCAGAATTCTCAGTACCAGTGATGTCCGGTGGGTACGGAATTCGAGCGCATTAGCTTCGCTGGGATCTGAAAAGAATGTTCGCACTCGGAAGCTGCCCAGCTCTGGATCGGTGACCCGGCGACAGAGATCCGTACGGTCATGAGGCGATCGCGCACTGTGGCAACACGAAACGCAGAATTTGAGAGACATAGCACTAGATTCGAATGCAGCATGCAATAATTTGTTAATGTCTATGGCTCGGGTGCATGTGGCCACAGCATCGTTCTGTTTGCCAACTCCTCGCTTTCACGTAAGATAGGCATATCCTTTTTTATAATGTTTTAATTCAATATGGACTTCAATGAGCCCGCGCCTCGCTTTCTAGATTCTCAACTTACAGTCGGTAAACCCACCATCTCTGGCGCTGATTAGCTCGCCGTCTCGTAAAGATAACTGTCACCAATTCACTCGCGATCAGCGAGCTATGTACAACGCGAACTACCACAAGTCCTTGGTTGAGAACAACGTAACCTTTTGGGATCACTGTTTTGCTTGTTTTGCTTTGTTTGTGGAGGTAGAGGAAGCTGACTCGAAAGCACGTACCGGCGTTTTTCTAGTACCATGTGTACATAGCCAAACGTACATATTCAGTAGCACGAGATACGTTTGACAACGCCAATCGAGTGCTTCAATCCGTTCTAAGCAGGATTACTTCATGTTGTGAGCTTTTAGGGTAAGAATCGCCAGTCGTGGTTCCTACCCTTTACTGGATCGAGGCCGATGACACAAAAGGGGAACGTGAGGACGCATCAAAAAGCTCAACCAATCACAATGGCTACTCGTCCGGCAAGCAGGCCAACCTATATTCGCAGAGATTTATTCGTATTGAATGGTTGCTGCGTCTCGTTTAGTCAAGGTATCTGTCCTCAATCTGCGGTAGTTGGCCTAATGACAAACAATTACCTACCTGTCTGTCTATGCCGACCGATGCAATCTTCACCCCTATGCAACAAGCTCTAGGTCGGCCAGGGTACTCCATTGTTCTGCTCCTAGTTCCATTTCGATCCTCCTTTTCCGACTCTCACTCGACTTTTGACTTTGCATATCTATAGCACTCCACACGTGAGATGTTCGATCCATTGCTGATTCATATTGCTTCGTCAGCTTGAGGACCCATGTACCAAATTGGTTTAGCAAAGGTAACATTAGACGTTGACGCGCAGCGTATTACGCAATTTCCATTTTCGATGTGGAACTAGAGAAGCTCCGTGTTGTGCCCCAGTTTCCCTCGTCCATACTGCTCCTTTTCGACTCAAATATAAATTGTCGAAGAAACCAACCGCGAGTCCTTTGCTAGCTCCTCATGGCGAACATTCTTCTTCTTGATATTTGTGTTTCTTCAGTTATGGTTGCTCTCTATATTTACCTCAAGCAAATCCTCGATGGCAAATGTCTACCTCTCCCACCCGGTCCCAAGAAGCTTCCGATTATAGGCAACCTACTCGATATGCCTAAAAAATTTGAATGGATCACCTATCACAGATGGTGCAAGGAATTGGGTTAGTATCATCAGTATGTTTGCAGACACAAAGATCAACTCGTATCCCAAGGCTCTGACATTATTCATCTCGATATTGCGGGCACTTCAATTGTTGTTCTTGACAATGCCCAAATGGCCACGGATCTATTGGAAAAGAGATCTTTGATATATTCCAGCAGGTGATTCTCCACTGGCAACATTTCGCACTCAACTTTTCAAGATTCTGTTTTTAAAACAGAGCAAGGATGCCAATGATCAATGAATTGATGGGTTGGGATTTCCATCTTGGTTGGATGCCATATGGTGAGGTTACCAGCCCATTCTAGGATCTATTTTTTATGATTCTGGTATTAGGTGATTATTGGTAAGTAGTCTCTTCTCTGCATTTTTTATGGCCAAACGCTCTGTTGCAAGGCGTCAACACAGACTATTATTACATAGAGAATTCAACCCCACCGCTGCCATGCAGTTCCGCCCATACGAACTCAGGGCTACTCACCGTCTCCTCCGTGCCTTACTAGACTCAACAAATGACCTGGATGGAAGTCTTCGACAGTTCGTGAACCATCTTCTATTTCTGTGTAGCAGATATCATATTCTGTCCAGGATGGCGGGCGAGACAATCTTGAGAGGGACATATGGACTAGATATTCAATCAAAGAATGATCCTTACATTGGGATGGCGGCCAAGGCCACTCATTCCCTCTTTCCAGCCGCTATTCCGGGTGCTTTCCTTGTCGATGTCTTACCTATCCTCAAATATATTCCCGACTGGATGCCTTTCGCAGAGTTTAAGCGCAAAGCGAAACATTGGCGCAAGATCGCGCTGGACATGTTGAACGTACCATACGAGGCGGCGAAGAGTAACATTGTGAATTTTTGGTCCTGCACAGACCACAGTTTTGCTAATGGACCACAGGAGAATGGGGATACTACCCTGTCTTTCGTGTCGAGGAGCCTGCAGAATATAGATGGATCGCGCGATGTCAAACTGCAGGAATATATCATTAAATCAGCAGCTGGAGCAATGTACACGGGTGCGCTTTTAGCCCGATGTGCAATTGTCAATGCACCTCACACGTCTTGTAACCATCAGCTGGCTCGGATACTGCAAGTCCACACTTGCGCAGCTTGCCTGAGTTTCTCTGATTGTAGAGTTTTAACAGACAGTGTCGGCTATCGCATCTTGCATTCTCGGCTTGCTTGAGAACCCCGCGGTGGTCAAGAAGGCTCAGGAGGAGCTTGACCTAGTCATTGGTCCTAACCAGCTGCCCACGTTTACTGATGCATATTCCTTGCCATATATCACTGCCATTGTGAAAGAGACGCTGAGGTGGAGGGACGTCACTCCAATCGGTATAGACAGAGATGATTTGACCCGTATTCTTTCCGTTGATCAATTTTTTTTTTTGAGCAGCTGTGCCACACCTTCTAGATGTTGAGGATGAATACATGGGGTATAGGCTTCCCAAGAATTCAGTTGTCATCCCCAATGCGTGGTAAGTACTTGACATCAACCAGAATCAATCCTTGTCAATTGACAACTCCTCGTCGACTAGGGCCATGCTTCATGACGAGAAGATCTATCCCCGGCCATTTGAATTCAACCCAGACAGATTTATGAAAGACGGAAAGCTCGATCCGTATGTGAAGGACCCGATGCACGCAGTATTTGGATTTGGTCGACGGTAAATTGAAGCATTCATGTTTTGTTGTTCTCTGTCTGAGCCTATTTCCAGTATATGTCCTGGACGTCACATGGCGTTCTCTGCTGTGTGGATTGCTATTGCTTCCCTTCTTACTGTCTTCGACATCACGAAAGCGCGGGACGAGAGTGGAAATATCATAGAACCTTCTCATGAATATTGTTCGGCCTTAGTCTGGTCAGTCCTCTTTCGTTTGAACGTAACGTTAGATCCTTACATCCTCAAGTTCGCCTGTGCCTTTCAAGTGTTCGATTACGCCACGATCGAAACAAGCAGAGGCCTTGATCAAATCAACCATCGATGAAGAACACTACACATGACTGGCAAACATATCTGCTTGTCGTGTACCCTAGTATTACTCTCGGAACATGAGTCGAAAAGTCGAATATTCACGTTCAAATGATGCATCTAGTTTCCTTGGTGAAGTGGCGTAAGCTACTACTAGATTAGGCTACATGCTTGGCTCAAGGAATTACCGATGTTTATATCAATCCATCGGATGTAGTGTACTTATGTGAGCCTTACAACGCTATTTAGAATGATGTAAAAGTCCAAGTCAGCTGCAAGTGTAGCATAGGCATTTCAAACCTCTAAGAATGGGGTAATGAAGAGAAGAGGATTGGCCATTTATTTGCATGCTTTGTGATGAAAACATAGAACTAGAAATTGGAGACTTGGAACTGCTAGCTACTTTCACTTGTATCACAATCAATCTACTGAGATTTGATACTCAAGCCATACTCAGTACATGATCCCCAAATCAATTGGGCAATTCTCAATTTGTATTTCAGCCATTATGATAGTGAGATTTGATGCTTTGGTTCATGAATATCTATAATTATTGACCATGTGGAAGATATGTGTTTGACAAGAAAATGTGCAATCATGGGCAGCATATCACCACATCAGCAAGTCCCTGATAAGTAATTATATTGTGATACCATCCAGTGGATTCTGGTAGGTCCAGTGATTGGGGGTTGCATTACTGGGTAATCATGGTGCTTATATTTCATTTTGTGCATCATTGTAATTATTTGAGATGTTGGTGAAAATCAGAAATATAAAGCATACACAAAGCATATTTCTTTGTTTTTCTTCTACTCACAGTCTGAGCAGTCTTGCCATGTCTGAGGTTCTGAAGTGATGTACTCCAGTTTTCCATAGGACATGTTAACTGTTGTTTAGCAATGCTTCTGAGAATAGAGAGTCTGTGTCAGTGGACTCATATTTCTTCCTATCATTTTCCTCTATACTTCACCATTCCCAGCCATCCTTCACATTGCTCTCAGACAGGAGTGTTTGATGGTCCTGGACTTTGTTTTACTCCCTCTTCTCGAACTCAGCACTCAGGTGATCTATTAGGTGATGGTGTCATCTATATAGAATGCAACACATGGGAAAGGGCTATAAGCAAGGTTAAGTGACAGAATATAATCTGGGAAAATTGTAGTGCTGACTAATCTTGACCATAATAAGATAAGATGTTATCTAGATATTGGAAAAATTGAAGATTTTCATCAAGTCCAAAATATGATTTAGTGGATACTGTTTTCACTTGCAGATTTCCTTGGTGAACATGACCAAACATCCCACAGTACCCAAAATGTGTGGGGGAAAGACCACACAACAAAGTGTTTATTGGGTTATTTATGCATTAATAAATGTTAATAACTATTTATTAGAGTCTCACTTTGGATAAAATTACATCTACTTGTAACTTTTATATATTTTAAAATGTAGTTTGTGCAGTGTAAGATAGATGTCCAGAAATTCTGAATGATTTACAAATATAAGTTTCACATGAGATAAGATAACATCTATGACCAACTTTTATCTATTTTGGTATGTAATCTAGTTTGTGTAGTGTAAGATAGAAACTCTTATTGGGATTGGACTTTTTTCTTGATATATTCTTGATAATGTAAACTCAGAAAATCAAAAAAGTATGATAATAAATGTGTTTGATTACTTTATATTACTAATCTATGTAAGTGTAATAAGTTTCTCTATTAAGCGTGTTCTTAAATTAAGGCCCTAAATGAGAACAGTAAGATTAGAGTTGGGACTAATCATTGACTTTCAAAAATAAAGCCCTAACTGAGCACAGCAAAGTTGGGGCTGTGGTCAGGAGTCCTCCAGGGTGTTCCCCCATTTCTCCTCTAGGGACTGTCAGGATCCCTTGACCCTGGGGGGGGCTCCTATAGAGAAAAAGAACCACCTGAGCAGACTTGATAGCAAACAAGTATGCAAATGAAAGAAATGAGAAAACTGAGAAAAATAAACCTGCAAACTGATAGATTGAAGAGAAATTGACAAGAGGATGAACACAAATTAAAAGCAGACACAATAGGTAATCTCACGACTAAAGTGTGGCTACAGACTAGTGGTCCTTATATAGCTGTAGGACACTACCAAAAGGGGAAGCTGAAAGTGATCTAAGTGAAGTGGAAGTGATTTAGGAGGAAGTGATCTGGAACAAGGAAAGCAATCCTGGAAGTGATCTTAAACAAGTGGAAGTGATCTGGGACAGGTGGAAATCTGGAACCTGTGGAAGTGATCTGGGACAGGTGGAAATCTGGAACCTGTGGAAGTGATCTGGGCCTGCAGAATGATCTAAAACACAAAAAGCAGTCCTGAAGGTAGCTCAAACCTAGATGTGGCTTAAATAGGACTGTGGCTGAGATCTGGGGGTGTGGCTGAGATCCAGAGAGGGACTGTATAGAATCTGAGCTTGGATAATAATGAGAAGGGGGAAATGGTATGGGTCCTGACAGGGGCCTCTCCAGCCTTTCCAATATGGTTTTTTTTCACAATCTTTTTCCTGCCCTATCTAGTGGTCTTACTTTCACCCTTTGGACTATACTGGTTCTCTATTCATAATCCATACAGGTGGACTTCCATATTTGGGTCAGACTCTGGACTTCATTGTAATGGTCTGTTTCTTCTGGAAGCTCTAGAGTAAATTTTCCATCACTGGAATAGGGAATCCTTAGACTTGTTCTCTTTGGATCTCCCTCTACCAGGTAAGTAGTTAGCATCCTAGATCTGCTTGTATATGTTCAATGGACTTTAGATCACCCTCTGCCAGTTGTATAAGTTAGCCACAGCCTCCAGAGGTTGCCCTTACAGCAGAACAAGTCTCTCATTTTAGTGAGGAAGTCCTCTCTAACTTTTGGTCTAATAGTCTCTCTATGACCACCCCAACTCCACCAGCTGCTCCCCTGGATGCCTCTGTCATTCTCATATCTCTGCTGCCCACCAATGCACCACACCAAGCAGCAGGAATCCTTAGACTTGTTCTCTTTGGATTCCCCTCTGCTAGGTGATTAGTTACCATTGTATTGTTGATTACCTTTCTAATATAACTTTGGGTTCCCCTCTGCTAGCCACATGACTGAGCTGCAGCTCCTGGAGGTCATCTTTACAGCAGAACAAGTCTATAACTCTGGTCTAGAAGCCTCTTATAGCCTGCAAGGAGTCTCTGAGCCCCTATTTGTCACTTCCCCACCAGGCTTAAACACATGTGGAACTCTATGTCTCAGCTTGTCAATCCAGACAGCCCCCTGGAGGCCCCAGCCCCTCAGGATGAGGCCTGGAGAACCAGGTGCAAATGACTCAATCTTTCCCTCACTCACTATACAACCAAACTCTCCACTCTTTGCCAAACTACCAACCTTATTTCCCAATCCCTCCAGGTGCTGTTAGAGCACCTGGCCCCCACCACCATGCCACTGCTAGTGGTGGAACCACCCCTGACAGCCCCTGTAGTCCCCCCAGTAGCTCCAGCAAACCTCTGGGCATGGATTCTGTGCCCCATGCTCCCAGACATGTACAATGGTGATGCTCCAGCAGAGAGCACTTCCTCCAGTCCTGCTTCAACTACATTCACCTCAGCAAGGATGCCTTTGATTCTGACACATTGAAGATAGTCTGGGTACTGTTGTACATGAAGACTGGACAAGCCTCCACCTACATGCTATGAGTGTTTTGACACCCTAGAGGTGTTGGGAACTTTGCAGACTGGGTCACCTTTGAGAAGGACTTCCAGGCAGAGTTCTTTCTGATAGATCCTGCCAAGTCTGCTACTTTAGTGCTGCATAACAGGGAGTGGTAAGGACAGGGAAGGCAGACATTGGACAAGTACATTGATTCCTTCTGGGTGTTGGTCAAGCAGGCAACATACCCCAACAACCTTCAATTGTGCTTCACATTCCAGGATGGCCTGCACTCCATGTTGATAGAGCACATTGACAACCTGGCTGAGGGCTGCCTGGACAATGAGCAAATTGCCTCTTGGTACAAGGTCGCCTGGGACCAGTGGCAGCTCATGGAGATCTGACAGGAGGTATGCCATGCACACCTGACTCACTGTAAGGGTAACCTCTGGGAGCAATGGCTGAATCATGCAGCTAGCAGAGGAGAATCCAAAGTATATTAGAACTGTAATCAATGATACCAATGGTAAACTAATCACCTAGCAGAGGGGAATCCAAAGATAACAAGTCTAAGGATTCCTACTGCTTGGTGCAGTGCATCAATGGGCAGCAGAGGCATGGGAATGACTGTGTAGGAAAATGGAGTTAGCTGAAGTGCTTGACAAGGAATCACAGAAAGATCTGGGGGTCTCTGGAGATCTCCAGGGACCTGTAGAACACCCAGGAGATGTCAAACAAGCCCTGGGGGAGCAGAACTGGTTGCAGAGAGTTGGTGTTGGTCAGGGACAGAGGTTGGAAAGGATAGTCCTCTGACATCACCCCCCCTCTAGCATGTGGCATTCCAATGTGCAGGATAGAAGAAATTCCAGATTGCCTGGTTCACCAGTGAGAGGGGATAGATTCCTGAAATGGCTTGGGGCATGTTCAGGTGTCATTGGTGGGACTCCCTGACCAGTTCAGGTGCATGCATGTTCTCCTGGGAACCCCAGGAGATGTCTTTGATTCCATTGCCCTTCCACCTCACCTTATATTGTAGTTGCTGCCAGAATGAATGGCTATCCAGGATTGCCTCTACCTTGTACTCCTCACTGTCATTGACTGCCACTGGAGGTGGCAGGGGTGCTGGGCACCACTCTGGGATAGGGTCCACTAGGGCCAGAGTCAGTTTGATCATGTTGAAGACCAGATGGAGCTGGCACATTCCCATGATGAGCTGCAGTCAATAGGTTAGGGGCCCCACCTGCCATTCTACTATGAAGGGTTCTGATTGCCAATGTGAGAGCTTTTTTGACAGTCAGGTGGTCATAATATCAGAAGCATCCAGGTAAACTCAATCTCTGGGCTTGTACTTGGGTGCTGGGGTTCTTCTGCAGTTGTGATATTGTGCCATGTCATCCTTTGCCTTTGCCAGTGCTGCCTGGGCTTCCTCCTGTGTAATCTTCATCTGGTCCACAAACTTGTTCATGGCTTCATTCTCCAAAGGTCAGGCCTGCAGTTCAAAGCCCATACATGAGTGACATCCAGTGTCCAGGAAGAAGGGTGAAACTTGGGTGGCCACATGAATGTGGTTGTTGTACTGAAACTCAGCATTGGAGAGGAGTTTGTCCCAGTTGTCCTGGCACTTGTTGCAAAAGAGGTGGAGGTATTGTTTGAGCTCCTGGTTCACATGTTCAGTCTGGCCATCAGACTGCAGGTGGTAGGCAGTGGAGGTGTGAAGCTTAATGTTAAGAAGATGGTAGAGCTCCCAGGTGAATTCTGACACAAATTGTGGATCCTGGTCAGATATGTAGGTATTAGAGAGGCCATGGAGCTTCCAGATGTTCTTCCAGTACAGGTTTGTAGTGCCCATGGCAGAACAAGTGGTGTGAGTGGGGATGAAGTGGGCTTGCTTGCCACAGAGGTTGACTACCACCATGATGGCATTGTAGCAGTGGGTGTTGGGAAGCTCTACAATGAAGTCTACTGAGGTGATGCTCCATTGCTCCAAGGGGATGGGCAGAGGATGGAGCTGTCTGGAGGGGAGGTGACATTGGGGCTTGGTCCTGAGGCAAAGATTGCAGGTGCTAGTATAAGACCCAATATGCTGGGACATCTGGGGCCACCAGTAGTTCTGAGACACTAGCTCCAATGTCTTCCACTGGCCAGGGTGTCCTGCAAAGGGTGTCCTGCAATCCAGGAATTATGATGCTGCTCTACAATCCTCTGATGGAGCTCTGGGTCATTGGGCATGTAAATGCAGTCCTGGAAGGTTAGGAGTCCATTGCAGAGGGCCCATTCATCAGTGCAGATGGACTTGGTGTCAGTGGTACATCCTGACTTGAGTGCCTGGGGTGCCTGAGCAGCAAGTTCCTCCTGCAGGCCATCCTGGTTTCCTTGCTGGATGTCCTGGAGGATCTCCACCTCTGCTCCCTCAATGACTGGGCCTTCCATGGCTTGGATTGCAAACAACTTAGGTTGGAGGAGGAAAATGTTACTGTTGTTATCTTCCCCTGTGCCATGGTCAGCTCTCCAGGACAGGGTGTCTGGCTTTCCCATACTCTGGCCTGGCTTGTGGTGCAACAAGAAGTCAAAGTTGGCTAGGTAGAGGGACCACAAGAACTGCCAGAAATTGAGCTTCTTGGCTGTCTGGAAGTACTCAAGGTTCTTGTGATCTGTCCACACTTTGAACTTATGCTGCACACTCTCCAGGAAATGCTGCCACTCCTCAAAAAACTGGATGATGGCCAACATCTTCTTGTCATGGATTTCATAGTGGCACTCCACTGCATTCAGGCTCTTGGAGTAGAAGGCCACTGGATGCCATTTTCCATCCTCTGGAGATTGTTGTGACAGAACAGCTCCAGTGGCAAAGTCAGAGCTGTTGGCTTCCACCCAGAAGGGGGAGTTGTCAACCAGGAAGAGGAGCACAGGTCCAGAGGTGATGGCACACTTGAAATCATCAAAGGCCATCTGCTCTGGGGGGCTCTAGCTCCAGGCAGTGTCCTTTGCAGTGAGGTCAAACAATAGTCAGGCATGATGGGAGAAATCCTGGATGAACCTCCAGTAGAAGTTAGTGAAACTTAGGAAGGCCTGCACTTCCTTCTTGTTCTTGGGCTCTGGCCACTCCATGACACCTGCCACCTTCACTGAGTCCATCTCTGTAGCTCCATGTAAGATGATCAACCCAAGATACTCAATCCAGGTATGCTTGAACTCACACTTCTCTGGTTTGAGGTAAAGTTGGTGAAGATGGAGGTGTTCCAAGACAATATGCATGACCTGATGATGCTCCTCTAACATCTGGGTGTAGATGAGAATGTTGTCAAGGTATACACACACTGTGCCTTCAGCAATGAGGTCACAGAAGATGTTGTTCATCATTATCTGGAAGGTGGCAGGGCTGTTGGTGAGTCTGAAGAACATGATGAGAGGTTCAAACAATCCCCAGTTGGTCTGGAAGGCAGCCTTCCATTTGTCTCCCTCCTGAATGCATACATTGTTGCAGCCCCACCAGACATTCAAGTTAGTGAAGTACCATGCCCCCCCAGAGATTATTGATGAGCTTGGAGATGAGGGGAAGGGGGTAGCAGTTCTTCACAATCATGGTGTTAAGAACTGGGTAGTCCTGGACCAGTTAAAGAGAGCTGTCCTTCTTTTTGATAAAGAAGACCAGAGAAGCCATCAGGGATTTGGAGGGGCAGATATGACTAGAGGCCAGGTTCTCCTGCAGGAAGACACAGTTCATCCTGCTCCCTTGGTGCTAGCAGATAGACCTTACAGCTGGCTGGCTTGGAGTCTGGCATTAATTCAATGGCATGGTCCCACTGCTTGCACTTTGGGAGTGAGTCAAAAGAAGCCTTGGCAAATACATCCTCAAATGTGTGGAGATATGGAGGCACAGTGTCCTGGAATTCCTGGGGTGCAGAGTTCACCACAAAGGCTAGGGCCAGTCATTGAGAGGTGGTCTGGCTGGCCCAGATCTTTGCAATACAGGGTGGGGAGCATAGGGTGGTGGCATATATCTGGTCTCCAACCTCCACTGCCTCAGAAACTATGGGTCATGCAAGCCACTCAACTCTCCCCCTAGAACCTTCACTGGGGTCCCTCTGCTACTCCAGTCATCCTTGTAAAGGTCCTCTCTATGGGGGAATGCCAGGGGTGGGAGATCCAGAAGGTCTAGATCTGCAAAGGGGAGATGACTGGCATGGCAAGCCCAAATGGCCATGTGCTCTCAAACCTCAGCCTGGCACTGTTCCTTGACCTCAGTGGTGCAGGTGGCACACCTCCAGGAGCACTGGCTCATAGTTACCTTGCTCTGGGCCCAATCTACTTTGGAGTTGTGCTCCCAGAGCCAGGTGAAGCCAAGGATCATATCCTGCTTGCCTATGCTAGTGACAGCAAAGACCATGCACTTGGCATGGTTCTGGTAGCAGAGGATGAGATCAACCATGGAGTTGATGGCACCTGCTTCATTGGGTGTTCCATCAATATTGAACACTGGAATGGGCTTGGAGAGCAGTTGCATGGTTGGGCAGTGGCATTTTACAAACTCCAAATCCAGGAATAGCCCCATTGCTCTGCTATCCAGAAGGGCAGTAACTCCACAGGCCTGCTAAGTGTCCATGGTCTCAATCTCCACATTGAGGCATAAGGAGTTTGTAGAGGGGTTTGTGGCTACTACATACTGCTATGGCAGCTAGCATTCCCAGGTGGAGTGGCATGGGCAGAGCCTAGCCAGCTCTGGGGAGCTCAGCTTGGGGTCTAGAGTGGGTGTTTGTATGTCTGGAGGGGAGTATTGAGGTTCTGTTGTCTTAAGACCATCAATATCAAGAGAGGCAATTTCATTCTCTATTGACAGACAAGCAAACCTGTTAATACCCAGTGACAGAGGCATACACCTCATCTGTTGCTTGCCTAAATATCCTCCTCCAGGCCTAGGAGGGGGGTGCAAGCACCACTCTCCTCTAGGGTCAACTCTAGTGCCAGCTCATCAGGTGAGGAATCTCTGGCAGCAGCTTCACAGCCAACAGTTGCAGGAGGAGCTCCTCTTGCTTGGCCATGGAGAGATAGCATACCTCAAGACCCATCAGGCAGTGCTGTGTAAAGTGCCCTGGTTTCCCACATCTCTGGCACAGTAATGGTGTGGGGTGATACTGTTAGGCAGTGTTGATGTCTATGAGGATGCCTGGAGGCAAGCATTGTGGCACAGGAATGACTAGAGCTGGGGCAGGCACTGGATGTATGAGAGCAGGGTACTGGAGTGCAGTGGCAGGAGCAGGGCAGGGAGTTAGGTGTGTGCAGCATAGCTCCCATCAAATCTCCATGAGCTGCCACTGATCCCAGGCCACCTTATGCCAAGTGGTGATCCACTCATCATCTGGATGGCCCTCTGCAAGGTTGTCAATACATTCCAGTAATGCAGGATGTAGGCCATCCCAGAACATAATGTACAGTTGGAGGCTGTTGGGGTAGGCTGCCTGCTCAACTAATGCCTAGAAGGAATCAATATATTCCTTCAGCATCCTTTTCCCTTGCCCATACTGCTCCCAGTCACATAGCACTGACATGGCAGTTTTGGCAGGGTCAATTGGGAAGAACTCTTCCCAGAAATCCCTTTCAAAGGTGGCCCAGTCAGCAAAACTTCTGACACCTCTGGGGCATTGGAACACCTGTAGTGCATAGGTGGAGGCACATCTGGCCTTTATATATGACAGGACCCAAGCTATTTTTGGCACATCAGAGTCAAAGGTGTCTCTGCTGAGGTGAATGTAGGTAATGCAAGACTGGAGGAAATGCTCTCCACCAGACTGATTGTCATTGTATGCATCTGGGAGTGTGAGACAGAGGATTCATGCTCAGAGGTTTACCAGAGCTGCCAGAGGAACTACTGGGGCTACCAGGGATGTGCCCATTGCCAGGGGTGGCATGGATGTGGGGGGTAGGCACTCTAGCAGTGTCTGAAGGGACTGGGAAATGAGCTCAGTGTTTGGCAAAGGGTGGAGAGTTCAGTCATATGATGGGTGAGGGAAGATTGGGTCAATTGCACCTGGCTCTCTAGATGTAGCAAGTGAGTCCAGGCCTTGTCCTGCAGGGCCAGGGCCTCTGAGGAAGTGTCTGAGTTGGCAAGCTGAGACATAGGATTCCATGGGTGCTTAAGCCTGGTGGGGAAGCTGTCATGACCTGTCCCTGGACCCCCACCTCGCCCTAGACCTCCCCCAAGCCAGTCCAGCAAGCCTGGAATGTATCTCCCTCACCCCCCAACCCCTATAACACTCCCCTACCCCTAGTGCCCACTCTGGCAACTCCTAATGCTTCTCCAGAAACCCCCAATGCTTTTCTAGCATTTCCCATGATCTCTCTGGCCTCCCTTCAGTGCCCAGGTAATTCCACCCTCTCCTGGCACACATCACAGTTATGTATCAAGACAATACTGATACCCAGCTAGCCAGTCTTGGGATGCCCTGAACAACCATACCCAAGATGCACCTGCATGATCCAACCTCAGACCTGTGGTCCCAGAGAAGTTCCCCCCACAGGTACTTAAGCCATAGTGTAGTAATAGTTAGGGTAGTCTTGATATTATCTACGTTCTCATGTTTTTTACATCTCTTGTGTCTCCATCTCCTTGTGCCATATTGTCTCATTGAATCTTATTGTTTCCCAATTTCATCTTTCTCAATCTTATCAGTCTCAATCTTATCAGTTTCCATTTTTGTCTCAAGTCTCTCATTTGTTTCCTAAGTCTCATCTTGTTTGCTCCAGTCTCTCACCTCACCTCAACTCCTGCTTATGTTCATCCTCATTATCTCCACTCTACTTCAACACTCTACAAATCTCCAAAACCCTGCAACCTCAACTTTCAACTAAGCCCTTAATATCTCATCTCCAAAGCTCTGTACCATACTCACCTCCAACTCGCATGTCACTCCTGCTCCTCTGTATAGCTCACCAGAGTACTCCAAACCTCTCCAGACCACTATTACCACCTTTGCCCACCCCTGTTTCACTCTTCCAGAGCTCACCAGAGCCAGGGATCATGAGTGTAGACATCATGTCTGCCTAGTAAGGGACTCACCCAGTGTAGCTGAGCCTCCAGATCAGTGGAACCTGACAAAAGTGACAAATAGGGGGCTTGGGAGTTCTGTGCAGCTATAAGGGGCTTCCAGACCAGGATTTGGAGACTTGTTCTGCTGTAAGGGCAACCTCTGGGAGCAACAGCTAAGTCATGCAGCTAGCAGAGAAGAATCTGAAGTATATTAGAATGGGTAATCAATGATACAAATAGTAACTGATCACTTAGCAAAGAGGAACCCAAAGAGAACAAGTCTAAGGATTTCTGCTGCTTGGTGTGGCACATCAGCAGGCAGTGGAGGCATGGGAACAACTGTATGGATGACTGGAGTTGATTAAAAGTGCTTGCTGAGGGACCATGGCAAGATCCAGGGGTCTTTGAAGATCTCCAGGGATCTGCAGCATGCCCCAGAGATGTCAAACAAGCCTTGGGGGAGTGGAATTTGGAAAGTCAGTGGTTGGTCCAGGGCAGGGGTTGGAAAGAAAATCTCTTGACAGAGTCCAGTTGCATCCACTCCTTCAAGTCTCTGATGGCTTCTCTGGTCTTTGTCATCAAAAAGAAGGATGGCTTTCTCCAACTGGTCCAGGACTACCTGTCAGGGGACTACCCCTTCTCCAACCTCCACCCCTGTTGGACACCAATTCTCCTGGCCCATTTCCACTTCCCTGAGGCTTGTTTGATGACTCTGGAGCATTCTACAAGTCTCCAGAGATCTCTGGAGACCCCTAGAACTTTCTGTGATCTATCATTGCATACTTTGGCTAACTCCAGTCACCTATCCAGTTGTTCCCATGCCTCCACCACCCCCTGATGCACTGCACTGAGCAGAGGAGATCCTTAGACTTTTTCTCTTTGGATTCCCCCCTGCTAGGTGATTAGTCTATTATTTGTATTATCTATTACATCTCTAATACACTTTGGATTCCCCTCTGCTAGCTGCATGACTTGGCCACCACCCCTGGAGGTTGCCCTTACAGCAGAACAAGCCTCTTATCCTGGTCTAGAAGCCTCTCATAGCCTGCATGGAACCTCTGAGCCACTATCTATTGCTTCTTCATCAGGCTTAAGCACCCATGGAACTCTGTGTCTCAGCTGGCTAATCCAGATACTCCCTTGGAGGCCCTGGCCCCATAGAACAAGGCCTGGACTTGCCTGCTACATCTAGAAAACCAGATGAAATTAACCCAATCCTCCCTCACATACCACACAACTGAACTCTCCACCCTCTGCCAAACCACCTAACTCATCTCCCAGTCCCTCCAGGCACTACTAGAATGCCTAACCCCTACCTCCATGCCAATCCCAGCTGTGAAGACCTCTCTGGTGGCTTTTGTTGCCTCCCCAGTGGCTCCAGTAGCCCCCCAAGTGCACATTCCCCACCTCATGCCCCCAGATGCTTATGATGGTGACCATTCCAGCAGGGAGCATTTCCTCCAATCCTGCCTCACCTACATCCATCTCAGCAGGGATGCCTTCAATTTGGATGCACTGAAAATAGCCTGGGTCTTGTCATACATGCAGACAGGGCATGTCTCCACCTATGTGCTATGGGTGTATTGATGCTCTGGAGGTGTCAAGAGTTTTACAAATTGGGCTGCCTTTGAAAACAACTTCTGGGCAGAGGTTTTTCCAATTGACCCCATCAAGGTGGCAGCCTTAGCACTACATGACCAGGAGCAGTATGGGCAAGGAAAATGGACACTAAATGAGTACATTGACTCCTCCCAGGCTCTAGCCAAGCAAGCAGCCTACCCCAACAGCCTCCAACTATGTCTCATGTTCCAGAATGGCTTACACCCCATGCTACTGGAATGCATCAACAACCTTGCCAAGGGCTGCCTGGATAATGTGCAAATTGCCTCCTGGTATAAAGTGGCTCAGAATTAGTGGCAGCTCATAGAGATTTGATGGAAGCTATGTTGCACATACCCAACTCCCCACCCTGCCCCTGTCTCTAACTTCTGATATGCTGCCCTGGCTCCTCCAGCACCCACCTCTGCACTGGCCAGCTCTGCTCCACAACCTTTACTGCTAGGCATCCCCATGGATGTTGATGCTACCCAACAGTGCCACACCATGCTGCTGCTGTGCCGGAGATGCCAGAAACCTGGGCATTTTGCATGGCACTGCCTGTTGGGTCTCAAGGTATATTACCTTTCCACAGCAGAGCAGGAGGAGCTTCTCCTGCAGCTGCTGGCTATAAAGGATGTGGCTGGGGACCCTTTACCAGATGAGCAGGCATTGGAGCTGATCCTGGAGGAGAGCAGCATCTGTGCCCTCCTCCCAGGCCTGGAGGAGGATGTTTAGTTAAGCAGAAGATGAGATGTATGCCTCCATTGCCAAGTACTAACCAGTTTGCATGTCTATCAATAGAAAATGAAATTGCTTCCATCAACATTGATGATCCTAAGACAACCAAACCTCAGTATCCTCCTCCAGATGTACAAACACCAACTCTGGACTCCCATCAGGCCCACCAATGCTGGGCAGACCTAACTGGGGCCACCCCACCTGGGAAGGCCAATTCCCCCAGCAGTATGTGGTAGCTGCAAACTCCTTGGCAAACTCCCTGCACCTTGACATGGAAATTGAGACCACAGACACCCAGCAGGCCTGCAAAGTCACTGCCCTCCTGGATAATGGTGTAATGGGGTTGTTCCTAGACTTGGAGTTTGTCCAGCACTACTACCTGACCACACAGCCACTATCTCAGCCCATTCTGGTGTTCAACATTGACAGAACACCCAATAAGGCCAGGGCCATCAGCTCCATGGTTGACCTCATCCTCTGCTATCAGAATCATGCTGAATGGGCTGTATTTGCCATCACCAGCCTAGGTAAGCAGAACATGATCCTTGGATTCACCTGGATAATCCCAAAGTAGATTGGGCCCAGAGCAAGGTGACCATGAGCAGATGTCCCTGAAGGTGCACCACCTGTGCCACCAAAGCCAGGGAACAGCACTGGGCTGCAGTTTGAGAGCACACAGCCATTTGGGCTTGCTATGTGGGCTATCTCCCCTTTGCAGATCTGGATCTTCTGGACTCCCCACCTCAGGCATTCCCCATATAGAGAAGCCCTCTATGGGGATGACCAGAGTGGTGGCAGAACCCTGGAAGAGGATCTGTTAGGGGAATTCTGTGGCTCACATGACCCAGAGTTCCTGGATGAAGCCATGGAGACTGGAGACCAGATATATGCCACCACCCTATGCTCCCTGCCCCCTACAGCAGAGATCTGGGCCAGCCAGACCACCTCTCAGTGACTGGCCCAGGCCTTTGCAGCCAACTCCATGCTTCAGGAGTTCCAGGACATTGTCCCTCCATACCCCCATGCATTCAAGGACATGTTCTCCAAGGCCTTATTTGATTCACTTCCAGAGCACAAACAGTGGGACCATGCCATTGAATTAATACTGGACTCCAAGCCTGCTAGCTGTAAGGTCTACCCACTGGCACCAAAGGAGCAGGATGAACTTGATGCCTTCCTACAGGAGAACTTAGCCTCTGGTCACATTCACCTGTCTAAATCCACAATGGCCTCTCTGGTCTTTTTCATCAAGAAGAAAGATAGCTCCCTCTGACTGGTCCAAGACTACCAGGTGCTCAACACCATGACAGTGAAGAACTGCTACCCCCTCCCCCTCATCTCAGAGCTCATCAACAATCTCCAGGGAGCATGGTACTTCACCAAGCTGGACATCTGGTGGGGCTACAACAACATATGGATCCAGGAGGGAGATGAGTGGAAGGCTGCCTTCTGGACCAACCAGGAATTGTTTGAACCCCCTGTTATGTTCTTCAGACTCACCAACAGCCCTGCCACCTTCCAGATGATGATGAACAACATCTTTCAAGACCTGATAGTGGAAGGCATAGTGTGTGTATACCTTGACAACATCCTCATCTACACCCAGATGTTAGAGGAGCACCATCAGGTCATGCATATTGTCTCGGAACACCTCCATCTTCACCAACTTACCTCAAACCAGAGAAGTGTGAGTTCAAGCATACTTGGATTGAATATCTTTCATTGATCATCTCACATGGAGCCATGGAGATGGATCCAGTAAAGGTGGCAGGTGTGGTGGAGTGGCTGAAGCCTAAGAACAAGAAGGAAGTGCAGGCCTTCTTGGGGTTCACCAACTTTTACCAGAGGTTCATCCAGGATTTCTCCCACCATGCCCAACCATTGTTTGACCTCACTGCTAAAGATGCCACCTGGAGATGGCAGTCCCTAGAGCAGATGGCTTTTGATGACCTCAAGCATGCCATCACCTCTGGACCTGTCCTCCTCTTTCCAGATGACAACTCCCCCTTCCAGGTGAAAGCCAACAGCTCTGACTTTGCCACCAGAGCTGTTCTATCACAACAATTTCAGGAGGATGGAAAATGGCATCTGGTGGTCTTCTACTCAAAGAGTCTGAATGCGGTCAAATGCAACTATGAGATCTATGACAAGGAGATGCTTGCCATCATCTAGTCCTTCAAAGGGTGGTGGCATTTCCTGGAGGGCACATGGCATAAGTTTGAAGTCTGGATGAATCACAAGAACCTTGAGTACTTCCAGACAGCTAAGAAGCTTAATTGCCAACAGGCCCAGTGGTCCCTCTACCTAGCCAACTTCAACTTCTCACTGCACCACAAGCCAGGCTGGAGCATGAGGAAGCTGGATGCCTTGTCCTAGAGAGCAGACTATGGTACTGGGGGGGAGGACAACAGCAACATTGTGCTCCTCCAGCCCAAGTTGTTCACAATCCAAGCCATGGAGGGCCTAGCCATTGAGGGAGCAGGGGTGGAGATCCTCTAGGACATCTAGCAGGGCAATCAGGATGGTCTGCAGGAAGAGCTGGTCACTCAGGCAGCCTGGGCCCTGAAGTCTGGATGCACTGCCAGCATCAAGTCAGTCTGGGCAGACAAATGGGCCCTCCATGATGGACTCTTGACCTTCCAGGACTATATCTATGTGCCTAATGACCTGGAGCTCTGCCAGAGGATTGTAGAGCAACACCATGACTCCCAGATCACAAGACACCCCAGCTGGTGGAAGATGCTAGAACTGGTGTTCCAGAACTACTGGTGGCCCTAAATGTCCTGGTACATTGGATCCTATACTAGTACATGCAATCTATGTCTTTGAACCAAGCCCCAATGCCATCTTCCCTCCAGTCAGCTGCATCCCCTGCCTATTCCCATGGAGCAGTGGAGCATTGCCTCAGTAGACTTCATTGTAGAACTCCCCAATGCCCATGGCTACAATGTCATCATGATAGTAGTGGACTTTTATGGCAAGCAAGCACACTTCATTCCCACTCACACCACTTGCTCTGCCATGGGCACTGCCAACTTGTACTGGAGGAATGTCTGGAAGCTGCATAGCCTCTAAGCTGCATAGCCTCTCTGAGGGCTATGTATCTGACTGGGGCTCACAATTTGTGGCAGACTTCACTCAAGAGCTATA